>JAAXNX010000666.1:0-23669 GCA_036491905.1 Folsomia manolachei | reverse complement strand
GCAGTGGATTCTCTGTAATCTTGAATCCCAGGAGTTGGTTGTCCGAACTGTTGATTACCAGCAGTGGATTCTCTGTAATCTTGAATCCCAGGAGTTGGTTGTCCGAACTGTTGATTACCGGCAGTGGATTCTCTGTAATCTTGATTCCCAGGAGTTGGTTGTCCGAACTGTTGGTTACCGGCAGTAGATTCTCTGTAATCTTGATTCCCAGGAGTTGGCTGACCGAATTGTTGGTTACCGGCAGTGGATTCTCGGTACTCTTGATTACCAGGAGTTGATTCTCCAAATTGTTGGTTACCGGGAGCTGATTCCTTGAACTGTTGATTACCGGCAGTGGATTCTCTGACCTGCTGGTTACCGTGCAGTGGATTCTCTGACCTGTTGATTCCTAGCTAGTCTCGCTTCAGCCTGAGCAAGTGACTCCGGGATTGGAGGCTGATGGCAAGTCCCCTCACCAAGTGACACCCACACCCGTGGCGTTGGATTCGTTTTATGTGCAACTGACTCTCGTCCTGGTTGATGACCTGATATTTGCTTGATTACCAGGAATTGGTTTTCTAATCAACTGACCATTGTTTCCGGAAACCAGACTTTTTTTTAACTCCGAAAGATCCAAGTCTTTGTTGTGTAACTGGAGTAGAAGCGCATCGTTTTGATCCTGGTTAAAAAAAATCAGATTATTGCAAATACGACCCGAAACTAATTGGTTTCAATGACTTTTTTTACAACTAACCCGAAGGAACTTCTCTTCATCTGTGTGGGGTCTTTGTTGTCCCTAAAATTAAAAAAAAACGTTGAGAAGCTTCAAGTTGTCGGATATTCAAACCCACCTGTGTGTTTTTCAAAGCATTGTATTCTTGCAATAATCGATTTCGGTCAGCCTAATGAAGAATTTGTAATCAATAAAAATAGTCTTTGGCACAACATTCGATAAGTGTCAAAATGTTCGAGTTACTTCTAGCGCTTTATAATCTTGAGCTTGCTTCTCGTACATTCCCTTCATAAGTTTAGCACAAAACAATTTCAGTAATCGTAGTAATTCTTTAATTGTGGAACTTTTTGAGGTTTTTAATACCATCATTAATTGGTGATGACATTACCTCGCATTTTGCAAAAGCGTCTGCAATTTTAACTTCATTTCCCCCAGATACGTTTAGAGCCTTAATCAAAGAGGAAAGTTCCAATTGTTTATTCTTTAGAGTTTGTACCAAATCATCGTTATCATCTACCTGGGCCTGAGTAATCAAATAGTTCATAATTTTGCAGTTATTCAACTATATAAAGCATTTAATACTTATTGGCGTTACTTGGGCATTATCAGAGTTGAAACTGGGACCACCCTGCAATTCGTAAATAAATTATGACCAACAATAAGTTATGAATGGGAATTAGAAAATTGGAAATAATTAGGAAAAACCAACATATTTCTGTTTCATTGCATCATATTCTCTTTGTAACTGATCTCGATCGGCCTAATTAATATATTAAGCCACTAGTTCATTATTAATTTCATAACATTCATTTTTTAGTAGGTTGTATTGCATACCTGTACTGATCTGCATACTTGTAATTGGTTTTCGTATGCTTTCTAACAAAAAGTTCTTTAGGAAGATTGGTTTTTAGTAATTTCTTTAAACTGATCAAATAACAATTCCTATTATTTACGTTTGCATCCTGTGCTTGTTGTAACATTGCCGTCAGTTCTTGCAACTGCCTTTGGTTATTCCTCTACCAATCAGTATTTAAAAATAGTATTTATGAATTCAATCACCTTTTAGACAAAACATTTAAGACATTCGCTTCCACAAATACCTCTAGACCGGCGGATTTGTCCATTGAGGCTCTTCTAAATTGTTCTTGCTCATTCTACAAAACATAACCAAGATTGGCATAAAATTGTTACAGATTCCAGAAATAATTGAGCTTTTATATGTGTGAAACGGAGAATTCCGTCTAACATAATTTGTGCTGCATAATATTGTCTCACCCTCATTTCGTTCAACTCTGACTGGAGTTTCATAGAATTTCGTTTTACATCCTGTCAATAAATATAATAAATATATTCCCAATTTTCATACATATGTAGCTTTGTGAATAATTCGTACCTGTAAATCAGCATTGTCCCGTTTCAACTCGTTCATAGCAGATTCGTCCCGTGCCCTCTGATTCTGATAAGGTTAAATTATATTAAAACAAATGACAAATTACCAGTCCGGTTAATAAATCAATTAAAAAACTGTAACCACATTCTAACCTCAGATTTCGCACAACATTCCTTATAGCCTGCAATTTCATCTGCAAAACATTCTTTCATCCTTGCAATCTCTTTTTCGTAGTGATTTGTTAAAATGCTTTTTTCTTTGTCAATCTGCGCCCTGGCGAGGCTAACGAGTCGGTCAACTTCCATTTCCAAATCTAGCGTTGGAGCGTGATCCAGTACAATACTTTCCATTGAGGAAAGGTGATCTCCGGGCGTTTGTTGGGGTCCGTAGCACACTATCGAAAAACAGCAATTAATTTTTTTACTACTAAAATATAATTTCAATTTGGATTCCAACCATCCTGTTATGCATCATTTGGCTTACTTTGGTGGTGCTGTGTATCAAATCCTGCAATATTTTGAATTCCTTCTTGTGTGCTGGTTCCTTCAACTCTTTGAATTCCTTGAAGCCCTTGTAAAGGAAATTGCACCGTAGGTGGATGAACCGGATTCGGATTTCCTTGATTTGGATTTCCTTGAGGGAGTGGTGTCGTGGAGGCACGCACAGGTTCTGGAGGCATTTGAGAAGCTCTGAGGTTATCAGAGAAGTTCTGAGGTTGTCCCTGTAATTGTGACCTATTTGTAGCCTCTCCCGACGTCCTGTTGGTAATGAACCCATTTCCAGTCGGACCTGAGCCTGTGGCCCCAGAGGTCGGATCTGATTTCCTTCTCGTCCCCGATGAATCCGTTGGAGGGCCACCGGAGCCCCTTCGATTATCTGATCCCATTTCCAGTCGGACCTGAGCCTGTTGCCCCAGAGGTCGGATCTGATTTCCTTCTCGTCCCCGATGAATCCGTTGGAGGGCCACCGGAGCCCCTTCGATTATCTGATGTGGGGCCATTTGCAGCCGAATTTCTTCTGGCACCACTATTCTTCCTCATGGTTGAAGCAATTGACCCTTTACCAGCCGATGATCTCTTTGGATTGTCATTGGAGGTTCGGTTTCGGTTCATTCTTATTTTGAGCTGCCAGTGTCACACACACTAACTTCCTTCCGAGACTAAAATAACCTTTACCAATATATGAGTAATGTAGGTTATTTGTGGGTACAGACAATTTTGATTACAAAATTACAAAACAAAATGGGAATCATTCTCTAACGGATAATCAACGCAAATTCAATCCTTACCTTACCCAATCCACCACTCTCTTATTTGCTATATTCTCCCATCAATTCATGGAAACTATTGCGTTTGCATATTGCATAATTAAAAATTTTCTAGCATTTTTTTCGTTCAAAATCAAACCAATTCCATAAAAGACACCAAAATTGGCGAATTCCATGCAAAAAATGCATCTTCCAACTTTCCCTTTGTTTTCTGGCCGGCGGGGCGAGTGGAGACACCTCCAATCCAGCGCCCTCCTCCAATTTAGTCCATGCCGCAACTTCTTAGCAAAAGCACAGCAGACAGGCTTCGGTCCTAAATTTCTATTTTTTTGGAAATTTCAAATAAATTTCAAAAACTCAACATGGCGGACAATTGGGAGGACGACGAGGGAACTGGGATGGTGGCGGATACGACTCACCAACAAATTGCGTATGCTCCAGCACCCGCTGAACTTCCGGAGATTAAATTGTTCAATAAGTGGTCCTGCGATGATGTCCAGGTTTCTGATATGTCACTTCAGGTCAGTAATTGGAGAGATGGATGAATATTGAGGTAGTGGAGAGTGTACTAATTGTATTTTTGATACAGGATTACATCGCCGTGAAGGAAAAGTATGCCAAGTATTTGCCCCATTCGGCTGGGCGATATGCGGCTAAACGCTTCCGCAAGGCGCAATGTCCCATTGTTGAGCGACTCACGAACTCTTTGATGATGCATGGACGAAACAGTGGAAAGAAATTGATGACTGTGCGCATTGTTAAGCATGCATTTGAAATCATTCATTTGCTGACGGGAGAGGTGAGTGGGGAGCAGTTTGAAACTTGAATTAATAATGAATTATGGTTTTAAAATGTTTGAGGTTTGTTTGTATATTTTTGTTGTTAGAATCCTCTTCAAGTCCTTGTCAATGCTATCATTAATGGAGGACCACGTGAAGATTCCACTCGTATCGGACGGGCAGGTACCGTGAGGAGACAGGCTGTTGATGTGTCGCCATTGAGGAGAGTTAATCAGGTACTTAATTAATTAATGAGCATTACCAGCATAGTTGGATTATGTACTGTGTTTTTTTGTAAAATAAGTCGATAATAAAAATTTGATTGCTCGTTTTTTAGGCTATCTGGTTGCTCTGCACTGGAGCGCGTGAGGCCGCGTTTAGGAACATCAAGACGATTGCTGAGTGCTTGGCTGATGAATTGATCAATGCTGCTAAGGTAAGAATCATTTCATAATGAAATTTTCATTAATTTACTTGGTTTATCCAGAGTATTTATATAAGGAACTTTAATTTTTGCAGGGCTCTTCCAACTCATACGCCATCAAGAAGAAGGATGAATTGGAACGTGTGGCAAAGAGCAACCGTTAAAAATAGAGCGTACCTATTATTATATTTTCCTCTGTGGATTTATTTTAACAACACCAGCAAATAAAGCTGCAAGGAATGTTTCTTACATTGAAAACCTAAATCGTCATTTGTCCTGTTCTGTCACTGTTTTGTTCAAACTTAACTAATCTGGCTGATAAGAGTCAACTAGTTGTAAATATGGTATAGCATAACATTTTGGAATGTGTTAGATTGCTTAAACCTCTTCGTTATCAGAAATGTTTCTTCCTGCTGGCGCGCTTACTTTGCAAGACAAATCAGAACTGATTGAATTAAAATGTATGATAATTTGCTGGTCTGTCCTATCTGTTTGGGATAAAAGACAGGAAACCAGGCATGATAGATAAGAGGTACTGGAGTATTGGTTAGTTCTCCATTTACCTGCTTCCACACAATTTCGTCTTGTCAGTCTAGTTTTAGCTTGTAGACGTAGTAGATAGAAGAAATATCATGGCAGGAATTGACGACAACTTTGAAGAGGTCGACGAGTCCTTTGGAGACTGTGGTCACTTTGTGACTACCGAAGAAACTGAAACGTGGTGTAAATCCTCGACCAACTATGTGACCTTTTGGCACAGTGACCCCACCACACGCATGGCTCCCACGGAGTTGCATAGCTATTTGACCCAGCTAGGTTTTACATGGGAAACGGATTCTTGCAGTAATTGGACCATGTACACTATCTGGGAACCTAATGTGCTGAAGAAATTGGAATTTCTGAGAGAAATGCACCCTGGACTAG
Source organism: Folsomia manolachei (assembly GCA_036491905.1). Classification (NCBI taxonomy): domain Eukaryota; kingdom Metazoa; phylum Arthropoda; class Collembola; order Entomobryomorpha; family Isotomidae; genus Folsomia; species Folsomia manolachei. Next base: position 18,173 of record JAAXNX010000666.1, on the reverse strand, counting down.
ACACAAATCCGATGAGTCCTGACGAGTTTTGGAACATTTTGGAGTCTGGATTTAAGACGTTTGAGTTGAAGATTGATTCCATTGCAGAACCTTCCTCCAATTATGTGGTGGTATGTTTTGGAAAACTATAAAAATCTAGACTTGTTCATAATGAATGAATCCGATTTTGCAGGCTCGGATTGATGGGGACGGCTCTCCTTACTTCTTATCTTCAAACAACGATGCCGTCCAGGCCATGAATGTGTCAGAGTTTATTGTTGGAGGTAGGACAGAGACGCATGGTGGATTTGCAACTTTACGGTATGCAAATTGAAATATCAGTAAAAATGGCTTGCATGATTAAAAAAAATTCAGTTATAATTTATTTTTAATTTTATTTATATACCTAGATGCACCCCACTAACGTTGGTAGCTGGAGGAAGTTTGTCGGACATTTTAAAAGCAACCTTACGAAGAAATGATATCCTTATCGGGATCGGATCTGTGAAACGGCTAAACACCCACCACTCCCAAAGAGTCACTTTATTGAATTTTGATGGAGAGGATAACGACTTTGTTTTTATTCGAGTCTCTTTCCTGGTAAAATTTGCCATATTCTAATAGTTATCTTTATTCCACTCTATTAATTGTGTCACTAAAAAATTGTTGCATATTATATTTCCAGCCTCCATCTGATGCAGATGTCACGCTTTTGGAGAGTATAACGCCAACCACTATCCCAAACGACTTTATATTCGACTACAGGATTCGACAAGGAAAGGTTTTTCATAAATTGGAAAGGGTTGGACATTACACATGGAACACTTTGTAAGCATAAACTTATGCCATTCACTTATCATTCTTTTCTCATCTCATAATTTTACTCGAATATTGCAGCCCGTTTCGAGCCCATCTTCTCGAAAATATCCCCGTCCCCCTGCAATACGACGCTGACGTCGGGGATGTCTACCATCGCGTCCTGGAACATAAAGATAGGAAACATTCACATATTGTTCTGCCACATATAGTCCCGGTTCCAAGCACACTTCCACCCATTACCAGACCACCAATCTCAAGACCAGAAAAAGTTTCATGGGATGACCCTCCAGATCGTGATATGCCCGTATTTTTCGCCAACGATCACGAAAATGATTCTTCCGCAGCAGCAGTTATCCCGGTACAAATAAGAAGACATTCCGCATCGGACATTTACATTCCTACCCTTCATGACATCTGGACCTCTGTCTGCTTCCTACTGATTGTGTTCATGTCCTGTTTTTTTGTCGTCTGGATGACTCATGCCCTTCTTCCGTCAGAAGAAGGCAGTAATCTTTTTAATAATCCATCGGGCTCATCTGGGGACATTTGTTTATTGGAGCAGCATCAAGAACCTGATCACCCTCTGACCCGTTTGTCCGATCAAACTAATCTTTCACGCCTTTATGAAGCCCAAGAGTCATTTATTACTGTTATCCTCGAAAAAATTGTCCAGATTTATTTATGGATGCGTGAAAACTTGGGAATTGACATCGTCATGAATTGGTTTAAACTGAGTGAGAACGAGACCAATTATCCGAATCGCAATCTTTATTATGGAATGCCAATAGTTTGATTATGATAGATTCGTTTTGACTTCTTTATCATTATGCATTTTAGAATTATTTTGTGTAGTTCACAAATTAAAACTGAAAAAAACAAGGTAATAAAACACTAAAATTCATTCCACTGTTCAATCCTTTATTTAACAAATCATCTCCACTTTTCATCCATAATATGACAAAATTTCTTTCCGTAGTAAATACATATTTACTGAACAATCCCATTTATTTTTATATATTTGAAATAAAACGCAGGCCACAATCTGCCGTAATTTTTCATCAGTTCGACTTGTATCAATTTCATAACGACCTATATTAATTAGCGAGTTTTCTTTGTAGATAAATTAATTATCGAGGTTATCATTAATTACATAATAATTTGTTTTGTTTTGTATCATGGTGTGGTATGACCAACCGTGTTTTTTCCGTAATTTCAAAATTTCAAAGAATTTAAATTTCAATCGAAATTTTTACATGATCTTGTCTTAATTATCACAAACTTTAAAAAAACCTACTGTAATCCAGGATAATCATTAGATGATTCATGAAGGTACATAAATTCACAAAAATTGAATTTTATATAAACGTCTATCAAATAATTCTTAAAATAACCAAGTTTCTAAAAATGCACGTTGTGTTTAGCATTCATAAATTTGATTGTTAAGATTCGACAAGTTAGTGGAAAAATGAGAGATTATAGTTTTTTCCAACTGCAATGCATTTGTGAATCCTGCATACTTCAAAACCGACAGTCACGGATGTGATTAATGAATTACTTCTTAATTTATTAAGGTACATAATAATCCTACTATACACTTATCATTGAACTCGTCATCAACTTTAAGCCTTGTTGAAGAAAGTTTGGCGTAATTAATTATCTCGGGTCGGAAATAGCGGGCTAGCTACACTTATCGTTGACATTATAAAATTAAATCATAGTCCAAATCAACTTTTCCACCCATAATCCATGAATTGATTATTAACCTTTGTATATTTATGTATCACTTCCGTTTCTTTGTTCATCTTAACCATATCCGACGATAATCATTAATCATGCTAAAGTCTAGAAAAGGTTAATAATATTTTTATCACCTCCTGACTTAATTGCCTCCCTTTTACTCACTTATTTATAATTTGTTTTAATTCAGAATTATTGAACATTCAGCAAAACCTTTCAAACCTTGTGGTTAGCATTTCTTCATTGATTTCCATTTTAATTCAATTTCAGAACTAGAGTGGAAAATGCATTTTTTTCCTCAGAATACTCGACCACACCCAACTTCTTATTTGCAATCTTGATAATATTTTAATGGCTTACTCATCCACCATCTTTTTTTAATATTTGTACATTCAAAATCATTCAAGTCTTTGCTGTCAATTGGCATCCAATTTGACTTGACAATACAGAATGCACTTCCAACTTTTTTTTTTACATATTATGAAATGCATTATCATATCGCTTTTTGCTGTTTAATGAGATTACAACAAATGTCTGGGAACAACTACATTAATTACATTACTTTTAACAAAATTAAATGCTTCGACGTATCAATAATCTATCGCATATGTGGGACTTTGACTGTGTAAACTGTCAACAAATTTTTATACGGAATTGCCAAATTAATTTTGCAAAGTTACTGGAGTGGAGGATTTTAATTAGACTGGCTTCGGACAAAAATGCATTTTATTTGAGGGCAAAGACAAGTATCCTGCATATTATATAATTGCTGAAATATTCTCAGTCGTATGTTAACTTAGATAATGATAAATAGGGATTTGTAATACCCCAAGATCAGAAACGTATATTGAACTAGTAGTCCTAAGAAATTCAATGAAATTAACACAGATATACGATTAAAACTGGATGGAGGTAAATAGTAATTAGTTTGACTCCTATTAGTATAACTGTTATGTAACTAATTAATGGGTGGGCGGGACATTTACACTGCGAAAAGCTTTTTGAAAAAGCATTCATGAACTATTTGGATGTGTGCTGTGTTTCATTTAACCAATCACAAAGAAAGTGATGGTTGTATGATTGAGGATTTAATTAAAGTAATTAATTATCTATGTGTATCTGTGTAAAATTACGTATTAGTAGTGTACAGATGAAATGAGTTGAGATCAAACTATAAAAAGAAAATCAAAACAAATGTGTTCAAGGTATATGTAGAGTAGTTATCAATTACCGTTCAAATCAAAATTCGAAAAAATGTTAGAACTGTAGAAAAAATTTCTGTTGCAAATAAAATAATCCAACATTTTGACTTGCATTTTCATATTAAATGAGAATAGTCCAGGATTTCCTTTGCATTTAATTAATTTGTCGGAAAAATCATTAACGCCCAAACCACATTTGATGAAATACAATAGATCAAACAAACTATGCTCTAGATACATCCTTTCTCGATGAACTTATAGCACTAAAGTAATCGCGTCTTCGTACAAAGTGGTTGTTTAGTCTTCCTCTGATAATTAATTACTAATTACTGCACCGTCTTAAAATAACTTCTTCTCGCCTTTAGGTTGTTGCTAGAACTGATGACACGACGAATGCATGATGATGAGTTGAAATGTGACGATAGATAGAAGTCATCGATTGATTTTAAATGAGGAATTTCATAATGGTTTTCAGGGCGTAGAGCAACTCTGCCTGGATCTTGGCTTCCATTATCATTAGATTGACGTGCACCTATAAAAAAAATTCAAATTAAATAAAATGTCAGTCAGATAGTTATTTATAAATTTTACAATAGCGGCGTTAATATATTTGCTTCATAATTTGTTGTACATACATAATTCATGAGTGTATGCACTCACATATCTGTTACTATTTTATAAACCTGAACTTTTCTCCGACAAGGATAAATAATTAAATAAAAACTCTTCCCGTTTTGAATTTAAAAGTCAACTTTCTCCACAAGACAATGGGACCTTTCCCCTAATTTAAAAAATTAAAGCAATTTCTAAAAATCTTACCTTCTCCGAGTGTTTAAACTCCTTCATCACATTGTCATAGTCAGTTTTAGTAATTCGCTCCGGATAACAGCAAACTGTTTTAATATACGCTTTCAATGGTCTTTCCAACAATTGATTGACCTCCCCATAGTCGTAATCGTCATGTCTGTAATAAATTCATAAAGAGAACTTCATTTAGTTTAGCTACATAGTAATCCATACTCATTTCATATACTTTATCAATTTTAACCATCTGCAATCCCACTTGAACTAGTTGTAAAATAACAAGATTTAAATACAGGAGTGCATGCCATGACACGAAAATGAAATATAGCATTCTTCTTAGTATTTTGAACCTCATAGCAATGTCGAAATCTGTACTTGGCATCTTTAGTTCTGGAAAATATGAAGTGAACAACCTTCTGATCTGCATCTGACTCTCTCAAATGATCTTTAACCCCAAACCCTATCAATAGCATCAACATCACAACAACTGATGCATGCAGATGCACATGTTTCCTTTGTTTGTTTATAATTTCATTCAACTATGCATGTAACTGAAACCAGGATAACTGGAGGCAATGTTTCAAAAACTTGGCACATTTTCTAAAAAAATCCATTGGAATTGGTGCCAGTAGAAGATTACACAAAATTACCGATAACAAACATGAATGACTGTAACTCCATAAAGTATGAGTACAGGGTGCACATTGACTATCTCGGTGGGAATGCATCAGCTTTTCGCCAATGGACTGACACTGGTTTTAATTTTAAACAGAATCCCAATCCTGGTGTACTATTAGACTTTGAAATATTTGTTTTGCACGTGTCGGTAAAGTTTAAATTTCAGCGATCCTTGTAGAAAGATGCATGTGGGAGAAAAAATGTCGGAAAAAAGTGGTCCAAATGATGATCATCCACATTTGCACTGCTTCCCTGGGTGGGAACGCCGTAGTTTAATGACTACAACGATGGATGTAGTGCAGATGTTAATGTTTAAAATAGTCTCATTTTGATTTAAATATAAAAACATTCGTTAAATGTATGTGCAAAAACAAACTCCGAGGTTGTTGCTTTTCCCAACATTATTACAGGCAGTAGAGTGGAAATAGCTCTTCCTAATAGTACACAAGCTATCAGGTTGGTTTTAAACAGTGTATTTTTTCCTCTCATTAATTCCCCACATCACAAACAACCAATGACATGAACTAAGAACTTCTTAGTAAACTGCATGGATCTCTCATGGTTGGTATCGTTTTTCACGCATAATTTCACTTCACTCAATTCTCATCCTTGTAAAGAGAGCGCATTGAACTTATGTATATTGAAATAGATCATCATCTTTAAGCTAGTTTTAGTTAGATTCTCTGGGATGAGTTCATGGCCCACTAATTTAGGTAATTATATAAGCATGACCCCAGCGAAGATTGGCTTACCTTATGCCATACAGACACTGGATGTAATTCCAAACAGCAGTTCGAAACTTGGTTGTGTCCACTTGCGTCCTTCCGCCCATAGTGTAGTAGGTCAGGGATGAGGCTAACTTGAATTTTTCATCCAAATAGACACCCACCTCATTGTATCTGAAAATAGAGTTTAAAAAATAAGTAATTTATTTTTATTGAAATTAGTGTAACTAGTATTTTATTTTTATTTTATAAAGTAATTACTGAAAACTAAGAACTAAAGAGTGAAGGGAGAAGAACTAAATTAATTACTCACAATCGGTTCACCAAAGAGTACCCATGCTCCTCCCAGGAATAGTCCTGAAAATTATAAAATAATATCATTATTATTTCTGTGACGAAGTCTTTTGAAAATGAAAACACTTCATTTCATCTCTGCAGATAACTCATAAGAAAGTTATGATAGATAGAGCTAGATCATGGCTCAATATTCATGTCACATTCATGTCACAATCAGAATTAGAGCCGATTCTAAACGTAAGTATTTACTAGTAGGAATAATCAATATGGACGCAAATATATTAAATCAATAGTATGAATATGGCAAAAGTTGTTTTTCTTATTCCTCTCAGTATATTCTGAATCTCGAGCTTATACCGGAGTAAGTAAAACATGTATTTATGAGTTTACTCATTAAAATTTTACAACACCAACTCAGCAGCACTACATATCTAAATAGGAGGAATTGTCAAATCTAAATTGCTGAGTTACATAAATCAGTCCAGACCCCAGGACGCGACCTCAGTCAGTCCTATCAAAAACTAATCTTATTAATTGCGACGGCTGTCTTCCTTATGGCTCTTGAAGTATCTTCACCCGCTCATAACTGAAGCAATGACACATCATTTGAAAACACATTGCTGTTAAACTCTACTTTATGCCTTGCCTTGAAGTTAATGAAATTTACAAATACATGTTCTTCAAATCATTTGACAAGTTCAATGGAAAGGAAGGCTTCTAGTAATATCAATCAAAATTGGTTGCATGGAATTGACGTGTATGACATTACACTTCAATTCAAATGAAGGTTCAAATATTCTTGTAACTTCTCAAGATTATTCTGAACAACGCGTTCGGAACGAGTCTAGAACCCAATGATTTTGAATTTGCTTGAATTCACAAAGATTGTTTTTGACTTATGCCCGCTTTTATAAGTAGATGATAAAAAATGCAAAATAAGAACATTAACAAACGATAAAAACTCCGTGCCTCCCATCATTTGTTCACTGCACTGACAAAATTCACATCATCTATAGTACATTACACGCTTTAAAACAACTAGTATTAGTATCAGTGATTGCACAAACTTTGCCGTACGTGCCTGGTGCTCATAAAAAAACAAGATATCACACAGAGAACCGAGCAAAACAACTCCAAGGTTAATTCACTCTTTGATATATGCATCAATTGCCAGAGTTTCAAGCTTGCATGAAGAGGATTAGGATTATAGCAGCAAAACCTTTATAAAAGTCACATTTATAACGAGGATGGCTCACAGAGTAATAAACTATCTGCCAACTTTTACCTCCAAAGGGCTGCTCAAAAAATGCATGCTATAAATAGTGGCAAAACTATGAATAATTGGGCATGCAAGATAATGGAAAAGGGTTATTTAACCATTTCAGTAAGAAAAACAAAAATATTATCAGGGTTCTTTGAACTAGCGGATATTCGTCCTAGAGGAGAAATACTTGGGTAATTCTTGTGAATTTAGATAAGTAACAAATTGTACATACTTGAATTCGAAAAGTATGGAGTTCCGAAACTTGTCCTCTCTTTGCAAAATCCTCATAGATAAAGTCCGGATCGGTAACGAAGGGTGAAATTTCTGGTGGAATGCTAGATGAGCTATTCACCAAGCTGTGGCTCAACAAATTTTCTTTTCCTTCTTGACAATCATCGGACCCAGCCACGTTTTCGAACCGCTTTTTGCGCTCCTCAGGACTAAGTAGGTTTAAAAAACACAAGTTTATTATTATTGTAATTTTAGCCACAGTAAAAAAGTCATTACATTAAACAACACTCATTCAAGATAAGAGCATTATTATTTTATTTTATGCCAACTCACTCTTCAATAGGACCACTTTCCGAGAGATTCTTCATCGTCTCTACCAAGATCTCGACTTCACTGACACTGGAACCCAACCCTTTTGGCTTGGGGGGAGAGTTATTGGCCCCAATGAGAGTGTTTGTGTGAGTAGCATCTTTGAGTAGGTGGTTATTATTTGCTGTTTTGGAATTAGGACTAATATTACTATTTGTATTGGAGTTATTGGCAGTCGGGGTCGTGGAGGAGCCCACTTCAGTCTTCTTTAGAATCGATTTTGTCTGCTTCCCCCTTTCCGACGAGGGGCTGGGAAGGATTTTAGAGCCAAAATAAGAGGTGGGTTGGTCCATGGCGAAAGATACAGAGGGTGAAGCAACAGCGGAGGAATTGTTATCTTGCGGATCCTTGACTTCAGTGGCTGCATCCATTTCATGATGACTGGAGCGATAAAGGGCTTCAGATACGGAGCGGATGGAGTTAAAATTCCCCGGATCCATGTACGAGTGACCTTTTTCAAAATCTATTTCTGGTGTAATACCACACCCATGGATGAAAGACGAGAGGGCGTGGAAATGGGCGAGAATCACGACGGCTTGTACCACCTGCAATTAATACACAATAATGAAAATGGGCATGTTTTCACACTTCTTTTTCTGACACCTCCATATTTGTCTCAATGTCAACGAAATTCATGTATGTAAGTGTCAAGTATTGGATAAAAGAAGAAAGGAAAAAACAATACATTTTATATAACTTTGTCTAAAACATGTCGTCAACAGATAGCTAAGTATTTCTATCAATACCAGTTTCTGCACTCTATTCTCTGCTCCGTACCTAATTATCTCAGTACATTTCCTTACTGATAATCACATCACCTCATCTCTGTCTCCCAATTTTTACTTGAATTGAAACCACAAAACAAAATCCAGCCAACCAAATCGAAATTCAGGAGTGGGTTGTTTTCCCATTTCTACTCAGATACAATTCTATTATTCATTTTACGTTGGTTCATATTAACAGATTGCCAGAAAGTAGTAAAATGGATAGATGTATGTAATGCATATATGGAAAGTAGCGATATAATCACATAAATATTCGGTTCAAGTTTGTGATGTGAAATAAACAAGTTACATAACAGCAATAATGCTTGTGCATGCCTGCCAGCCATTCAATTCAGGAAAGCGAGTTTTGTAACTTGCCACACCACTCGGATCAAGTGCTAACGAAATGCATTTCGTTCCTTTTACAATTATATTTAGCCACGGTTCATTCAATGTCATGAAATGAATTCAACAATTTCATAAGGTAGAAATTTGAACAAGAATTCCATGAAGTACGCTATATTTTAATTTTAGACTTTACCCCCACCCACAAAATAGAGTATATTATTGACTGTTACATAAGGAAAATACTTTAAATCAAGAGACAATAGACACGAGGCAAAAACAGGGTTACATAAAAAGTTTGTTAAGATCAACAATCAACAAGAAGGAGAAGAGATTCTTAAGTTTTTGCCAAAAAAGTACGAGTTCGCAAATAGACTGTCTTTAAATTCAGATCAACAACAAAATCTTGTATTGTAGTCGACTGGAACAAAAAGTAGGTTTGTAGGGTGGGTGGATAATGGATAAGATGAATTTTGTATTCAGATTCACCCATCCATGCAATTACTGACTCCCTGGGCTCTCATCCAGGTGTGGTGCATGGACTAGTGAATCACTAATCAGCATCATTGGCAATCCCACTCATTGTCAAATTGAACAAAGCATAAAGAAAGCCGAATCAACATTCCAATAAAAAATCCATCCCATAGAACCACACAAGGATGAGCCAGCCTTTTCCATGTTATCCAAATAAGTTAGTACTTTGTTTTTATGGTAAACGTCGTGGTGCAAGTCACAAAGTGTGCTCTTGAATTACATTGAAAATGAATTCTTGACAAATTCTAAGCGAGCATTTCCAAAATGGCTGGTCTAACTTTGCTCTTCTTTAATAAATTCCTGGGATCAGAGGGAAATGTATTTGTGGTCTTTGTAGTCAGAAAAATTCATCCGGTATCCACCAGGCAGCCACATACAAAAAGGTCTCATTCTGTCGGATGTTCTTGCTCTTTGCATTATATTTACATAGGAAAGATTTGAAGTATAATTTGCATGAATTGCATTGAATCTGCGCTCACGAACCAAGTCATCTTCATCTTTGTCTACTTATTCTACACACCTGCTTTTGATTTGGATTCTGCCAACCTTCCTCACCTCATCGGAATCGCATCTTATCTCATTTGGCCAAGGTGTTCTTCACTATTCACTTTTTTTAGTAAAGGATGACACGGCTAATACTATTTTATCTGTCTTTCTGTGAAGAATACGGATATTTCTGCTTACGAATACTTGATGAGATCTACTGGCAAATTGCTCGTTTAAGAATATTTGCAGATTAACAATTAAATACTCAACAAAACAGAAAAACTCGTACGTAATATATCTTATCTTTTTAACACCTTAGGCTGCTTGCATGGGTTTTACCCAGTACAGATATTGAGGCATAATTATGACGAGAATCTGGGTCAGTAGAAATTAAAAGCTGGAATCCAGGTAAAACCACTAAATCAACCCTCTTCAAGCTCACTATATGTAATAACAACCTTATAATTAATCAATTTTCTTATAGTTTGAACTTGCAAAACTTTCAATTCCAACTTATTTAATAGTATAATTTATATTGATAACTATTCTATACGTACTCGACCACACACCGGTACATGTGAATTCTCTCCTTAATGATACAGTTTTCAATTCATTATACATGTGCATAAAGTAAATTCACAATCTTGCCGTGTTGAAGATATGACACACCCACCCGCTGACTCTGGTAGCAAGAGAACAAGATTTTTCTACAATGGAATTACTGATTTGACCCTGACATTCATTATCTCTTGTTGGAAATTTTTACTTGTTGAACAAATCAAGGTACAAGAGTTAACAAAAGCATCAAACTTATTGTAAACTGGTCAGTCAAGCATCTCTTCAGCTGAACAACAACAACAAGTGTACACAATTAATTGTACCATTTCATGTAACTGCAGGCATGTTTGCTTCTTCTTCTGGTCTAGGCTGTCTGCTCTGAAGCCAATCATAATATAAAACTAGTAACAAACCTTGTAGGAAGATCGTAAAGAGGGGGAGAGATGAGGTGATTTCTCAGTTATTTATGAAGACAGCTAATTATTAACTTGACTAAAAAGTAAAACTATGAAAAAAAGACTTTTTGTGATGCTTCTTTGACCTTAGCAGTTGTGTTAATACGGATATATTGGTCTTCTTTAAATTATGTGGGAGTTAAAACATACATAGTAGATCAAGGAAAACTAGCTAAAAATTGGCACGAACAAGCGAAATGGTTTCCTTGTTTTATCATGACATTTTTACAAGATATGATAAAATTATTCGGGATTGGGATAAATATTCATTACTGGAAATGCAAATTAGTATTTTGTTTAATAATAGTTTTCCTGTCATAATGCAAACCGGATACAAAAACAAAGTCATCAAGACAGATTTACAGCACAAATTAAAACCAAGTCCGAAATGACATAAACTTCCTTCAGAGATCTGCTATTGGAAATACACAAAGGAGTAGAATAAGTACTTGAAATGAGAAACAATTCATGAAAAGAGAATTTTAAGTTTCAATAAAATAAACCACAAAAACATTAAAGTCTGCGAGATGGGGGCGGGGTTGAGACGCAGCATGTTTTTAACATCCGACTTACACCACGAACTATATAATTTCAGGTGAAATAAAAATACTCTCTTGCGTGATTTCATATTTTCTTACGTGCATTACGAAAAACGAATTTTACTAAACCACAATAAAAAAAATATAACAAAGGCGTAATTCACTGTCATTACAATAGTAGGGCGAGTGTAAAAATAAAGACATTGTCACAACCCCACAATCTCCAGACAATGGGGTGGCGTGGTGTTTTCATATTATGGGTAAAGTAAAGTGGAATAGAAAGCACTTAGGGTTTAACCTTGATTTAATTTGATTTAGCTAAAACCAGAACTAAACCAAACCACATCTGGGTTTTGCCTGTGCATCACTCATAAAGCATATCGCCAAATTGCAAATAAATGTTGAAAACAACAGGGACTCGCCCGTATGACATATTTATAAATGTGTTATTCAAATAATGTCATTACTAACAAAAAGAAAAATCTGCACAGATTTTGCGTCTTTTCAATGCAGCAAGCAAAGGAAGGACCTTTTAAACAAAGACATGATAAAAAAGTAAAAGTTTCCCATATTATCCTATTGGTATCTGTTTTGTTAAACAACGAAAATAAAAACTAGCGCTTGATTACATTACATATCCGTCTATTTACGAACGCTACCAGGAGTTTTTTTTTTTTTTGTACAACACATCACTGTCTGCATATGGTAAAAATATAAAAATAGTAATAAATGCGGTAGCAGAAGTGGGAGGTAGGTGTGGTGCTTGTAAACAAACATCTTCCTCCAGAGCTTAGCATAATATTGCATTTTTGCATAAAGCCCTTTTATGACTGACTGCTTCATAAAACACATCTACAATTGTAGTACATATTAATTTCTTTGTGTTTATTCCACAACCTTCAATAATAAAGCCTTTCCCAACCCACAACAAGCTCAAATATACACAATTTGTATGCATACAGATTATTAAGGAAGACCGAAAGCCCGAAACAGGATAAAACAATTTCACAGCTAGTGGATAATAAGGGTTGAACATTGGAAAAACAAAACGATAAAACTTGAAGGAAAAACACATGAAAAACAGAAGGCTTCAAATGCAAGTTTTCAACATGTATAGCAAGTTCTAGAAGAAGACTATATCACATCAGTCTTGTTAATTGTATACAAATATATGCACCAGTCTCACAATCTTAAGTTAAGATTCTTAACCAATTTTATGATGATGATGCAATATATTTATGTGCAGTGCAAGGCTTGTTTTGATATCAGTTTATTTCTGGTTTTATCCGATGTGATTAACGATTATTGCATATGCACAGACGTGTTTAAACATTTTAAAGGTTTTATACGAGTTTTCATGCAGAAGCAGGCGTACAGTGGAAACATGACAAATGCATTGATTTCATCTCGATAAGTTTGCAAGATTTATTTTTGTAGTGATAAAACTGGATGGCTGATGTGACATTGATTCTTGTTTGATCGAGTCATTAATTACTGTATTTTTATGTCCTTCATTTCTTTCAATATCATAAAATAAACTGAAATAAGTACAGAAACAGCTCCACAAATCTCGATTTTAAGAACAAGATCGTTTAAACAGATTTCTTTTTCTGCTCCTTGAGATCCTGCAGATGTTCAATTTCAATCGATCCACATAATTAATGTCAATTGTTTTTCAACAACATGCAACTTTTATGTGTGTACCTCGTTTGACGACTTTCTCAAATTCAATTATATTTTGTCTGATATATTGTGCAGCTGTAGACATAACAAAATAGAGTGAGTAGTCAAAACTATTGAATTGGTGTTACTGTTACTGATAACGTTAAAATGCAAATCAATTCATTGCAGTAAAGTGCAACAAAGAAAGTCGGGCGCCGATTGCATTTCTAGCGTTAATTGGAATTTAAAAAACTTTAGAAATGCAAATACAGTCATAACAGACATACCATAAATGCAAATGCAAGTGTAACGGTACAACTTTGTTTCTTATGCAGAAGACAGAATTTATGCTAAGTCCAGCAGTTAATTGTCGGTTGGTGAGTCATAATATTTAATTTAATATGTAAAATGAGAAAGCTAACATAGTCCAATTACAGAGAAATTAAAAGTCTAATGTGTCATTGCTTACCTCGGCAAGAGACCACCCAGCCTTCTTGGTGAGATGGAGAAAATCTTCTTTTTTAAGGACCCATGGTCGGTGTGCCATTATTTTGTTGATTTGATAAAGGGCCAACAATTTAGCTGGAGCTAGGATTCATACAACATAACACAGTTATACACAACGCTACATAATCTACTAAAAAAGTACTCCCAAACTTAATTACCTGAATCCAATCCTCGCAACCATTTTGGATCACCCCCTTGATAAAGAAATTCCCTCTTTTGCAACTCCATTAAATAGCTGCACTGGTAACGGGCAGCGGCCTGTAAAAAATTGTTTTAAATAAATTAGTTTACATTGTTACACACTGAACTGTATGTATCTTATAACTCATGAATGAGCCAGTAAATCTAACAGGAATCAGGTCATTTACAAACGGTAGCAGTATGCACATAGTGTCAAAAAAATTAAGGTTTGAACCCAGAATTCAAAATAAAGAACAGATTATTAATCTTAAATAATTTTCAGGTAAAGTCCACATAAACTCTGCATCAAAAATCATCCGCGTCACTAAAACAATTCTAATTTCAATTTACGAGGTCTCCGCCACAAAAAATAAAAAACAGGGACACAATAGAATTTGCTACCTACTTTTATACCCACCCACTCACTAACTAATGTTCCGGTCTGTGCATGCATGTGAAAAAGTGTACAAACTTTTGCGATTTAAAATGGCTCATTAATCACCCAAAAATTTCCCAACCCTTGTCAGCTCGCTAGATTAAAAGTAAATCAAGATCAAAAATTTTGCAAGGATTCTATATAATGACAAATGACAGGACATCTCGTAAAATTAAACCAACATACATCACAAAGAAAGAGTCCACTTAAAACAAGATGAAAAAGAGAGATTTGTGAGAAGTCCTCAATATTTTTCCAAGCAATTTGTTATTCTCTCGTATTATAAGGCATCACATTATTGTTGATTTGATTAGATCTCCGTACATCCGTTCGTGCAAAATCAACGTGACAATTCCTTTGTTTCAGTGTAACTTTACTTTTTACTTTTTTAAATCAGTCATTGCATTTATTTCAGATCAAATCAAAGCTTGCAGCAATTCCATCCTGCAGTTTTTTGAGATGCTGTGTTCAATTCTCTACACTCAATCTCAACCGACGTCTAATTTGATGTGATGTGAAACAATTTGATGTTCGTGACAGATGTAATTTGCAACTGAAGCCGTTTATGCACAGTGCAAAATGGCTTCGTCATGAGTGCTCTCTGTGCAATATCATTCTTGCTGTGTTTTGTGCCTCATGCCAAAATTGCAAATTGCACTGAGCAATTTGAGCAAAGTAAAGTTTCGAGTCAGTTTCTGCTGATCTTATACGTTATCCGACTGACATGCAATTGTACTGAATCTGAAACTAAAGACAGGACAATCACATTCCAGCTGTGCTCACATTACAGGAGCAGTTTTATGACATTTGGCACGAATCTAAATATCTGAATCTGTTTCAAATTGCATGGAAATCAAAATCTGTGCCTGCATCATGTCAGATTGCAAAATTTTATGTCCATTAGATTCAAGGAATGAACAACAATCGACCTTCATCAACGTACCTACGTGACCGTATTGGTATTAAATAGGTTTGCTGAGCATTTTAGTGTCACTGAGTTTTTCTATTCTACAATGACCGTCAACCGTGGCTTAATTGTCCGTGATTTTGTATTCTATCCCTCATTATGCAACATTGTGCTATATTTGCTTGAAATTGCCATTAGACACAGTACAAGTGTACCAGCAGAGTACAGCTCATTTAATTCGTAAGAGAACTGAACTTCTCACTCACTCAACTCAATGTCATTCATGTCATGACTTCAATAAAATAAAAATTAGCAGCAGTATTAGCATCAAATGTGAATGTAAAGAACTTATTTTTGACATTACGACACACATTCATTTCAACTTCAAGAGAGAAGACAAAGAAAGGCTAGTTGAGTGGGTTAAGAACTTCAACTGCAAGTTGCAATAAGTGTAAAATAAATAATAATAGCATAAATATAATGCAACCCTTTCTATGCAGATGCTGGACCGGCTAACACCAAAATAGAATGATTAACACCTTTCGAGTATAAATATTCAAGTGCGAATTAGTGCTGGGTGGAGTAGAGTAGAACAGAATAAATAAAAACCTTGTCGTTAAATTATATCTTATTAAGGAAACGTCCATTAGTAGAGATAGTGTTTATTACGACAAGGCACAAAAGTCCTCCATGAATTTGTCAAAGAACATCCTTCCTCCCGACGACTCATAATTCTTAATCCCTTGTTCTAAAAATCAGAATGCAAATACTCGCCAATCCAAGCGGATGGGTTGCACATATATAAATGCAAATGTGTGTGTAGCAGTTTCAACAAGAAAAATTAAGATTGCACGCTTCAAGTTAAATGCATAAAAGCCTTGCTTAAACAAACAAACGTTAACTAAAAGCAAGGATTTCTCCTTCACTTGCAGTAAATAAATGAATCTCCATTCGTATATGTCAATTCGGCAGTGCAATACTTAGCGAGTGAAGTAAAAATGAATAAGTTGACGAGCAATTCTTAAGCTAACTATCCAATCTACCTACCTTTGAATAACAATTTCTTTATTGTGAACCTAGTCAAGTAAGAAATAGAAATTAAACGCTGCAAGATCTTCCACCCATTCTCACATCAGGCTCTGAACACGCTCCGATGGCATGCTTGATATGATACCATCCAACTAAAATCAACTTGGCTTTAACGCAAACAAGCAAATATTACATCTTGACGGAGACATGAGATAAACCAGCGAAAATGGTTGCTCATACTAAAAGAATATAACACCAGCATGAAAATACAAATGTTTGTCCATAACGATACAAAATGTAGGACGCTGACAGGAAGAGCTTTTTGTGAAATTCTTCCCTAATTACTATTTCACAACCATGTAATTAATTAATACGTCAAATACGCTCCTGTTGGACTGAACCAATCAATTTTACTATTGCCCAGTGAATAAAACTCACACTTTCTTATTAAAATTTGTACATACAAAAAAAACGATGGGGGTCATTTACACGTATGAAAGTGACGTAATCCAATCGATAAGCACGGAATTAGAATTGGATTCTAAAAATCAATCGATTTTTCTTCGAGCTCGACAGCGTGCCGCCACGGAATGACTTATTTACGGCTGTCTGAAACTAGAGTCATTTTATTTTACGGGGTACCTATTTTGCTAGTGTCATATATCACATTCCCAATTATTGTTAAAAGCTTCCTTGTTCACAAATATAAATCCTAAACAGCGCGTGGATATGGTTCCTTCCTTCAAACTAAAACATAGTGATCTTACACGAGTGAGCTAAAAACTAATCTAATTAGGAAAAACAAAATTAAGATATTCTCTTTAAACCGGACAAATCCAACCCATTTTGAGGTAAATGACACACTCGTCGATATAATTAGATGCATTCGACTTGATGAGGCCAAAACTGTTATCGTAACGTGACTGTCTTTATATTCTTCTCAAAACAAACCTCACAAAAATGACAAAACAGAATTACAAAACAAATCCATTAAATACACAATTTCCTCTCCCAATCAACCATACCTAAAAGAAACAATGACAGGGTTTGAAAATTTTGCGAAACTTTTCTAAAAGTTTTTTAATTCTACCCTAGCCAAACAATTGCTCGCTTCGAGGTTCCTGAAACATTAAAAGTTTACACTAAGCCCACATCGAACGGTAAAGATATTTTCCACCCAATACGAAAACAATTCCAATAAGACAACTCTTTTTGCTAAACTAACAAACCCAAACCTCGTTCTCCATTCATTGATTGTTGATATAACGGAAAGTTTGTAAATTTTATAAACTGACGGTTACGCCAAGTTACATTTCCAGCCTTTGTGTTCGTGTTTAAACTAAATTAAGGGTTGGAAATTTGTTTGCAATGAACAGAATTCAAAACACAGACTTAAGTTTCTCTCAGGTCAACATCCTCACAACTGTCGGAAATTACTTCGTTACAACGAAACACAATAAAGTCCACAATACAAAATGTAATATCAAACTAGGTCCATTACTGCTACAGGCTAAGCTGTAGTTTATAACGATTACATTGTATCGGTGTGTCATAACTCAGACTACAATGTTATTTCAGTATTCAATCAAACATTCTAATTTCTTTTTCTTTCTCCGTCTGTCAATACCAAGTCCCTATTACAAACTCAGTATTAATGAATGGAACG
>JAAXNX010000665.1:0-24765 GCA_036491905.1 Folsomia manolachei | reverse complement strand
TTTTGTTACTTTGCAGTTTTATGGTTGCTATGATTTTGATATGGAATTTGGTTGCTATGGAGATTTTTTTTGTTAAAAGTTTTGTTGCTATGCAATTATTTCATGTCCTCATGACAACAAATCACCAAAATATTTATAAAGCAACAAGTTTCTAAATATGGGCGTTGACGACGAAATATCACTGCGCAGTATCCAATCCAATGCGTCGTCGCGTTATAGCTATTCTCCAAATTACATGACAACGGAAATTTAGTAACCATGACAATAATTAAAACCAAAAAATAAATAGAACCACTGTTTCCATGCCCCTTTTTATTTCCACAAAAAAATTAAAAATTCCATGACAACCAAATTCCCCTTGGCAACCTCAATCATAAACTTTATCCTCTACAAACTTGTATTGGACCACACCCCTTCCAGCTCCTCCCCCTCCGCTGACTCCGCCCCCTTGGAATGTCGGCTGTTGTCCTAGAAACCGTTTTCGTCTCAGACTGCTTAAACTGGTCATCATTAGGTTGGAAAATAATTCAGTTTCCATGGAATCCAGGTGGGAGTCAAGGCGGGGTTTTTTGAAGGTGGTTGGGGGGGTGGTTGATAAGGGGAGCATTGTTCGGGAGCGGGCTGGAATAGTTAAAAAGTTAAACTTAATTGCAGTTAAATTTAATTGTTAAATTTATTAATTGCAGTTAAATTTAATTGAGATTAGTTAATTGACATTTAAATTGCAATTAAAACAATTAAACTCACCCTCCATGAGCCCCTCCTTCCCACCACCCCCACTGCTATTAAACTCCCCCACTCCTCCCCCAGCAACCTTATTATTTCCATGGTTACGATCCCAAGTCCCTGGCAACACAACCAGCGCCAGACTCAGTATCAAAACGAGCAGCGTTGTCGTGGAGGTTGCCGTGGAGCCCAATTTTTGCTGTTGCTGGGTTTTTTGTTGGGTTAGCGCGTTTTGGAGGCGTTTAACTTGTTGGAGGAGGCGAGAATTGGTGGATTCAAGAGTTCGGACGCGTTTGGTTAGGGTGGAGTTGGTGGATTCCATCTCGGTTACCCTGGAAACAAGAGATTTTTTTATTTTTTGCATGGCAACGGGGTTTTGGAATGGTTTTCCTGTTTTTTGGTTGTTATGGGGAAATTGGCAGGGATTGAGATTTGGCAGGTATGGAAATTTTTGCCAATTTTCTGGCCAATTTAATGGCAGGGGAATTGGCAGTGCCAAATTCTTTTTATGGGGATTTATTTTTGGTTAGGTTAGGAATTGGCAGGGTGGCCAAAAATTGGCAGGAAATTTGGCATAACCGCTTTTTATGGAATTTTTGGTTTCTACGGAAATTGTGGCATATTACGGTAATATGCCTGTGTTGGAAACCAGAATTTTTTGTTGCTAAGCGATTTTTTTGGTTTCTTCCGCTCACCCACAGACTCACGGTCCGGTAGTGGTCAGATGAGCAAAGGAGACGACCACAAAACTCTTACCTGTGTTGAAGTCTGTCTAGAAACTCTTTTTTCCTTTTCCTCGAGTCTTGAGCCGAGATTTTGTTTCTAATTTTCCTCCGAATTCTTTTAAGTTCCCGTTCTTTCGAATTTGGTGAGTGGATAGTGGCTGGGGAGTGAAATTCCTTCTTTGGTAAGCAGGCGGCGTTCTTCGTCTAATTAATAAAAAATGCATTAAAGAAAACGGAAAATTGCCAAAAAGGAAAAAATTAACGCTGCCAAACTGAAGTAATTGGTCAATTTGTACAATTCTGGCCGAATGAAATTTTCAAAAAAAAAGTTGGTCAAAAAAATTTGTAAAATTTAACAATCCACGGAAATAAAATTCTGCCAAATTGGTCAAACTGCCAAAAAATCCCTGCCAATCCATAAACTGCCAATAATTGTCACTCACCGCTCAATTTCAACTCTTGAAACCCACCCCCGCCACCCCCCTTTTCCAGGAACCTCCCACCCCCACCCCCAGAATCATCCGAATGACTGCTCTGAGAACTCATCTCATCGTCATCCTCTTCAATCAACATGTTATCCGTTGTTATGATGTAACTGGCGTGGTTGCCATGACGAATTATTTTGAGGGTCTGGAATATTTTTTTTATTAAAAAAAAATGGTTAATTGGCATGGTAACGGGGTTAGATGTTGTCATGGTAATTAAAAGGCTTGGCAACTGGAATTTTTAAGAATTGTCGTGGCAACGGAAATTGACAATTTGTTGTTATGGTGAGGTTAGAAAAGTTCATTATCGACGGGTTGTCATGGCAACTAATTAAAAATTTCCATGGCAACCACGATTAAAAGTTGACAACAGTAAATTCTTCATGACGACAAAATCTAGCCGTTGCCATGACAACATTTAAAAATTTCAAAACTCTAGCTTAGCACAACAAAATTGTTACCTGCTGCCCCTCCACTCCACCACTAACCACACCCCCTCCACCCAAAAACTCCTCCCCCTCGTCTCCACCCACAATTAAAAATTCTCCATCCACACCCCTTTCCTCGTCACTGGCACTCTCGTCAATTTTTATCAATTGTTCGACATCCTCGTCAAATTCTTTGCCGAAACGGATCGAGTCCAGGAAGTTGTCATGGTGATAAGATGGGAAAAAGTCGGTTTCCATGGTTACGGGGTTTTTTATAATTGTTGCCAAGGAGTTGGTTACTTTTTTGGTTGCCAAGTGGGTGGTTTATTTTAATTTTTAATATTTTGAGAGCATATGGAGTGACAGGCGGAGAGTGTGTAGTTGGGAAAGAGGCGACTGCGCAGGATTTAGTGGGATGCCGTTAGATTGAAGTTTGTTTCTATGGATTTTTATTTTGAGAGCATATGGAGTGACAGGCGGAGAGTGTGTAGTTGGGAAAGAGGCGACTGCGCAGGATTTAGTGGGATGCCGTTAGATTGAAGTTTGTTTCTATGGAATTTTGTTTGAGTTTCTATGGAACTTTTTTGGTTTGTATGCAATTTTGTGACCCAATCTGAGACCAGGTCGTGGTTTCTTCAAGGATTATTTCTATGCATTTTGAGAAGTTAGAAGATGTACTGGATTTATTATATTATTTATTCATCGCTTTATCCATTGGAGGGTGGTGAGGTCGCAAATCTTTCTCATCAACAAGTTTTCTCATGAATGCCAAATTAGCCATACTTTGAAGCACGACTAACTGACTTTTATCGTCTTCTTTCTCTACGGTTAGGACAATTGGGGGGTTTTCAAACAAAAGTTTCATTCCTAACCGATTCCAACGCTTGCGTTGCTAGACGATAAAAGTACAAGAATCGTGCCATACAATTTATATAACAAAGTCTTAATTAAGAAGTAACTATGTTGCAACTGATCGTCAACAATTGACCTTTATTGATCCTTCCCCATCGCTTTGGAAGCACGACTAACTGACTTTTATCGTCTTCTTTCTCTACGGTTAGGACAATAATTGTCAATTATTGGGGGGTTTTCAAACAAAAGTTTCATTTTTGAAAAGTAAAAAGCTGAATTATTTTCATTGGTGACCAAGGGAGAAAATGTTGCCCTGAAGAAAACCAAGGCCATGGAATTGAGTAAGAATTCATATGCACCTTACAACTTTTTGTGTTTGTGGAAGAATGATGTAATTTCAAATATGCAGACATTTTATGTACAACACAGTATAATATAATTGACACATTGAATTATTATGCAAAGTATCTCGAACCACAATTATTTCACAGGAATGCTTCAACTTAAAACTTTTAGTTTTTTAACAGAATAGAAAGAAAAACAGGTAGAATTTACACGGTTCCATCTAAATAATTTTGGTACAGTGCTTGCCAATCTAAATTGCTTGCCACGTTCATGATTTGGTTACTTTCACCATTTTCTAAACGTCTCGTCTCTTCTTCTTCTTCATCAATGTAATCCTTCTTCTTCTTCTTGATCTTCCTCTTCCAGCGACACTCGACCCCAACGCCGTTGAGCAGCGTCTCGCCGTTGTTCCTTTAATTTTGAATTGGCTGCCTTGATTCTTATGAACGTTTTTGTTTTGTTTGTTTTTTTTTTGTTTTGTTTTTGCGTTGCTAGACGATAAAAGTACAAGAATCGTGCTTTGGAAGCATTCATTTCATTTCATTGTTAAATGGTCACAACATTTTTAAATTGCGCTATTTAATGACTTCCTCTATTTTTACGCAATTAAATTAAAGCCAGTTAAAGTTTGCATGGACTTTTGTCATAAACTAAGTAAATCAAACTTTATTAAACATTGCCATCGCTGCTGACTCAAACAAGTTCCTCATGTAAAAGGAAAATTGGTCAAAAAACTGGAATTGAGTTGATGCTGGAATTGAGGATGCCAACCTTTTCCTATGAAACAATTGTTATACGGCAAACAATACACTGATGTCACAGGAGGTAAACATAATAATTTCTTCAAGTAACCAGTCCTTGTCGGGTCTCATTTTATTCCCACGCCACACAATGCCGATGAGGATGCGGCAGGCGTTTTGCAGGTTGGTGGAAAATGATGGGTTTTAAGATAAAGTTGCAAAATGCTTATTAATTAAGCTTCATAATATGATACAGTAAAGCTCTCAATAATAAAGACTGGACTTTTTTTAATAGAAGGAAATGAAGAATAAAATAATAGAGGTGATTCATACCGCCTTCGTTTGAGGTTTTAACGATTTATCCAAGTAACGAGTATTGTACAAGTAATTATGTGGTCGAACTGACGTAGAGGGATATCGCAAAAAAAATGCAAAACACTTATTCCAGATCAGCATCATAGATCAGAGGTAGTATGCTCTTGTCTTTACGAGCTGTTAATTGTTAATTCACAGCCAGTCACCTCCGATTGCTTCAATCAGTGGTGATCTTGCACTCCACAAACAAACCGCACTCAATTCCAGTATCAGTTCAAGAAAGTGGGAATGTTTGCAGATTCAATCACTCCAAATTAGCATACTTGCCAAAATCATACATAAGTGACAATGTCAGCCTCCAAAGTGTCCAAACCAAGCCCAGATTCCCAACAAGCACCCCTTGCATTCTGCTCTTCAATATCTTCCCAAGGGTTGGAAACGCATAAAATACAAACAGAGGATGGCTATATTTTAAGCATTTTCCGACTCGTTGGAAAACCTGGTAGGGATTCCGGAGAAAACTGGAGAAAGTCCCAGAATCCCGGTGCTCCTCATTCCCGGACTTTGTAATGATGGCACGGAATGGCTTCTGTTGGACGAGGAAAGATCGCTTCGTAAGGATTTAAAAAATACTTGGAAAAACTTATTTTGTGCTATTGTGACTAATTTCCTAAAAATGTGTCCTTAGCAAACATACTGGCCAAGGAAGGGTTCGACTGCTGGATGGGAACGCTACGAGGAACCACCCATTCTAGGGGACACACCAGCTTGAAAACTTCTTCAAAAAAGTTTTGGGATTTTTGGTAATGCAGTGTGAAATTTACTTTATGGCTTGATTTTTACCAATAATCTTGTATTGCGCAATATCTCATGCAACCAGTATGGATGAGCATAGCCAATTGGATTTGCCAGCCTTGATTGACTACATTTTAGCTGTTACCCAACAAAAGAACTTGTTCTATATTGGCATGTCTATGGGAGGTAGGTAAAGTGATTAGCCACTGGAGTTTTTTGCAACTGCATTGTTGCAATTGCAATTTGAAATAGTGACGTCTTTAGTAAAGACTCTTTACACTTTTTTTAGGTGCAATTATTTTGCCATTATTATGCCAAAAACCACAGTATTCCGCAAAAGTTCGAGCAATTATTGGATTGGCTCCAGGAATTTATGCTTTTGATTTTAAGCACCCCGTTCTCAAGTGCGTTGTCCCGTTTGGAGCTCGTCTTTCGGTAATAACTGGACTAATTTGAATTATTGATTGATATATGTAAAAAATGCATCACTTGCAAACTATTTTTGCAGCGATGGCGCTACCTTTACAGACGTTCGGTTGGGACAAGCATCGGGTTCTCTGGCGTCCTGAAAAAGTTTATTCCATCCTTCACCAAAATCAATGTCCAAAATTTATCAGGAAGTTGCTTCAACCTGGCCGGAAGGCTTACAGGCGCAGTTGTTCAGGGATGTCAAACAGATCGGGTACGAAATGCAAAATTTTTTGCAAATATGTCACATATATCACTCATGTTCTAACTCTCATTTAGGACACCATCAACCAATTATCAAATTGCATGCCAGCCTCGACATCCATGAAGATTCTGACCCATTTCGCCCAAGTCTTCAATTCCAGAGAGATCCGGATGTATGATTACGGCCGGAATGGGAACATCAAACGCTACGGAACGCCAAAGCCACCGCTTCACGACTTAAGCCAAGTGACCACACCTGTCGCCACGTTCACGGCAGAGCATGACCGTCTCATTCCAGCTGCGGTAAGAAGCAACAACTAACTAAATACTTAATTTTCTTTAACTAACCTCTCATAATTTCCCACAGGGCGTCCTAAGAGCTTCGGAAGAGCTTCCAAACCTAATTTCTCACACAAACATCTCTTCCTCAAAATTTGCACATTGTGACTTTCTCGTCGGGGGTAATGCCCATATTTTGGTGTTTCCGGAAGTTGTCGCAATTTTAAAACGATATTCCAACCCGGCGACGACACCCAACCCACCAACTTTAACCGAGAATGAGAAAGAAGTAATTTAAATTATTATAAATTTTATAACCCTCTGTACATAAATCTTGCTCTACATATTTGTGTGAACATGTGCATTTATCTCATTCATAGCAATAAAGACATAAATATGTATCTGTCTATGACTATAAAATCTTTTCATGATTCACAAGTCAATTCAAGTTTTCGCCAATAAATATTTTGTAAACTGGATTATCAACCAACAACCCTTCTCCAGTAAAGTTGCTACTGTTGATAATTTAGCTTATAACTTTCTCAAGGTTCTAATTTTTCTCGATTATAAACCTGAATAATCCGGTATTGAAGTAAAAACTGGTTCCAGGTCACACGCATATTATTCCTATCCTACACTATCGTAAATAAGCTCGTTATATAAATATACATCCACTAATTTACGACGACAGCCATACCCAAGCTGATTCATTTTCACACTGATTGAAGCTTCCATGCAGTTTTTTTCTCATAATCTAACCAACGCACAATGCAAGATAAGTGATTTTTTTCCGGTTTGTTTGTTTGCAGGTATCTTCTTATCCTCNCTGATTCATTTTCACACTGATTGAAGCTTCCATGCAGTTTTTTTCTCATAATCTAACCAACGCACAATGCAAGATAAGTGATTTTTTTCCGGTTTGTTTGTTTGCAGGTATCTTCTTATCCTCCATTAATGGATAACCAACTACCTCTCCTCGATGATTACCGGTGGGAAATTGATGGAGAAAAATGATTACGGATGTTGTAAAAATGTTGGAAGGACGAGTATGCTTTTGTCATTAAAATGAGACATTAATTCCACACTAGTCGACCTGGATGAGGCATTGTATTCCAACAATTGGACCCAGTCACAACTCCACAGTTAGCCTTCAATTCCATGAATTGACTTAAAGTAAATTCCTTGCAAAATCAGAGTAAAGCAATGTCTGCAAAAGTGTCAACTAAAGATAAATGTCCCAAAGTAATAGAAAACGTCTCAATTTCCACATCTTCCCAAAGTTATTTGGAGACGCATAAAATTGAAACGGAGGATGGCTACATTTTAACCCTTTTTCGACTTGGTAAGGATCCAACAGGTCATGAAGGATGTAAGGAGAAAGTCGGAGAAAGTCCGAGAATCCCGGTGCTACACATTCTCGGCCTTTTTAACGACGGTACGGAATGGTTTCTTTTGGAAGATGAGGAAAAAACGCTTCGTAAGAAATATGTTACTTTGCATACGGTGTTGGGATTGCAATTGTAAATTACAATTTGTAATTAACTTAAGTTTTTATGTAATTAGCAAAAATGTTGGAAAAGGAAGGGTACGACTGCTGGATGGGAACTTTACGGGGGACGCATCACTCCAGGGCTCACTCCAGTTTGAAAACTAGTTCAAGAAAGTTTTGGAATTTTAGGTGAATTTAGAATTTAAAGTCATTTAAAATTGTGGACAAATTAATGATTCCTTTACAGTTTGGATGAGCACAGCAAATTCGATTTGTACTAGTTCAAGAAAGTTTTGGAATTTTAGGTGAATTTAGAATTTAAAGTCATTTAAAATTGTGGACAAATTAATGATTCCTTTACAGTTTGGATGAGCACAGCAAATTCGATCTGCCATCCTTGATTGACTACGTGCTAAAAGTTAGTCAAAGTCGGGACCTGTTTTATATCGGGTATTCTATGGGAGGTGGGTAAAATACCGTGAAAATGCGGAATTGGTAGTTTGCAAATTAGCTCTATTTTAACACACTTACGATGTAGGTTACATTATCCATCCGATGTTATGCTTGAAACCAGAATACACTTCAAAAGTCCGAGCAATTGTCGGGTTATCGCCAGGAGTTTATGGCTTCAATTTCAAAAAGAATCCTTTACTAACCCTTGGAATACCATTTGCTGCACGGATGCTGGTATTCAGATAAGAACTTACCTTTTACAAATGCTCTGTAACTTATAAATTCTAATCCTGTGCAGAGATATAATTTTCTCCTGAAACGACCAATCTGCTCAAAATCCCACACACAAATGGTAAAAAGCATTGTTCCAGCTTTTACAAAAATCAACCGAGAACGGCTGGCAGGCAATGTTTTAAAATTAGGAGGAAGATTATCAGGAAGCACAATCGCCGGACCTAATTCGGATCGGGTAAGCTTAATTTTCAAAGTTTCGCAATTTGATTAAATTGCCAAAATACTTGATTTCTTTTTATACATTAAATGTTGCAGGACGCTCTAAACCGTTTAGCGGAACACATGCCGTCCTCTACCTCCTTCAAACATGTTGTCCACATTGCGCAAATCTTTAATGCGAGAGAACATCGAATGTATGATTACGGAAGGAATGGAAATATCAAACGCTACGGGACGCCAAAGCCACCGCTAGGCAATGTTTTAAAATTAGGAGGAAGATTATCAGGAAGCACAATCGCCGGACCTAATTCGGATCGGGTAAGCTTAATTTGCAAACTTTCGCAATTTGATTAAATTGCCAAAATACATGATTTCTTTTTATACATTAAATGTTTCAGGATGCTCTCAACCGTTTAGCAGAACACATGCCGTCCTCTACCTCCTTCAAACATGTTGTTCACATTGCGCAAATCTTTAATGCGAGAGAACATCGAATGTATGATTACGGAAGGAATGGAAATATCAAACGCTACGGGACGCCAAAGCCACCGCTTCATGACTTGACCCAAGTGTCGACACCCGTCGCCACGTTCTCTTCGGACCATGACCGCATCATTCCGTCTCATGTAAGAAATTCCAGCCACGTTATTTATTTGTTTGTAATATGTAATTGTTCTAAATTCCATCGCAGGGAGTTTAAAGGCTTCGGAACACTTTCCAAATTTAATTTCTCATACAAACATCTCCACCCCGAGGAAATATACGCATTGTGACTTTCTTATTGGTAAGATAATCTTAAGATAAGTGACATGTTTATGTACTAATTCATCTGCTAATTACATCTTTACTACCTTTACAGGGACGGATGTCCATATTTTGATATATCCTCAAATTGTCGAGATTTTGAACAAGTATTCCACCCCTGGAACTCCACCCACTCCAACGCCAAACCTTATTCTGCCTCCGGACATTGGAATCTGCTAGAAATTCATTACTGTTTGCTGAAAAGCGTAACCCGATCTAAAAAGAAATGACATTTATATCTTGCAAATCTCAACCATGTCGTCCTACTGTTTACCATACAATTTATACTTGGACTTGTAAAATGTAATTTTGTAAAATAAAGCCAATAAACCTTGAAATTTTAAGTAATATCAAAAGAATTTGCCGATTAATACGCCGGATTTACTATTAAACGACAAAAAGGCATTTTGAGACAACAAAGATTTTTAGTTTCAGCTCGTTTAATAATTTGCTCCAGTTTTACACAATGCAATGCAATGCACAAAAATCCTCGTCTACGTTTTGTATTGTTTGCCCAACAATAAATTGTTGATAGTACAAATTTTGCAAATATTTAAACCCACCAATTTTTGGCATCTAATAAAATGCCAATTTTGATTTTGCACGTGTTTAAACCTTGAATCTTAAACCGTTCCTTAATAAATAAAATCAAAGTTCTCTTAAACGTGACAAGATTGTCATAATGTCTGTCCATAAAAAAATCAAGGTTGAAGCTGAAGATAACCTTCCAACCGTGAAATTGGAAGAGGACGAAGATGATTATATGTCAGATGCAATTCTGGCTCAATGGTAAGGTTTCAAAAGTATCATGAAGTTCGCAGTTATCGAAGTTCGATAATCGAACCCAAAACCCGTTGATTAATAAAAAATGTATTACCGTTTCTTCCAGCACTTCCTCCAAGTCCAAGGATGTCGCCCCCATAATAAAATTCAATGGGTTACACTCCACCCAGAAGGAGGCAAAGATAACCTCCCAACCGGTTATACTGTCGAAAATAGAGAAATTAAAGCAAGCCCGAATTCGAGACGGAGAATCCATACAATTCGGTCTGCACAAACAAATTGGCAGTGATAACAAGGGATTCCAACTCTTATCGAAAATGGGATATAAGCCTGGCTCATGTCTGGGAAAACGGAGGGCTGAAGATGAAGAAGATAGGTTAAAGGAACCGATACCTCTCGAACTTAAATGGGATAGAGTTGGATTAGGTAAGCTAAATTAGTTAAGCTATGTGTCTGACCTTATCGTAAACGCTTCTATTTGTTGATAACCAGGTCAAAAAACGAAGGATGTCGAGAAATTAGCTGCGGCAACAAAGCGTCAAGAAGAGTTGGCTAACCCGGAAGAATTTCGACAAAGGAGTTATGACGGTGCTCGGCGGAGAACGTTAGAATATGATTTGAAAACTGCACAGGCTGCCTGCTCCCAGTTGGATGGTCGAGTGGTAGGTCATAAACTTAATTATTTAACATAAATTTCGCCAGAATGCATTATTATAAAACGTTCCTTCTGTTCCAGGAAAAAGAACCCATTGAAGACTGGTATTGGCCAATTGTTCCTAAAGAAGAGCCATCCGAAGACGATGACAAACCAAAGAAATCCAAACTTGCTTTAGAAATTGAAAAAGAAGAAGAACAAGAACTTAACTATCCACCCACGGAAGAAATGTTGTCCGCTATTACGGAGTATTTGAGAACAGAATATCTTTACTGTATATGGTGCGGAACTAGTTATGATAGTCCAGAGGATTACGAAGCTTCCTGTCCCGGCCAGACGAGAGACGTGCATTAGTACAATAGAACCAAGTAAAATATATACATTTATATTTATAAAATGCTATTTTACAAATTACAAAGAATATACCTTATCGGACAGATAAACAAATCCATCATAATTTGCACGACTGTGCTTTAAATAAAGCTTCTATTTTTATAACCATCAACTTTAGTACCTTCCCTGAACCCTGATCCTTCAAGATTCAGTCAGTAGAATAAACTTCTTGATAAGAACTTATCCAGGTCCCTACCATGTCAAGAAGTCCAATGATTTGTGCATTTTGCATGAGAGCCAGAGCCAGAGCCAGAGCCTCCTCGTTTGGTGGCTGAACTAAAAAAAATCCCTCGTGACTTTTATTCAAGCAAACCAAGGCCTTTCCGTCCAACTCTTATTCAGTGGTGAGTGAGTGGTATACGGAAGGAGTGCTAATTCCTCGGTTTGGACAAAATAATTGGCAAAATTTCCTTCTAAATTGGTACCAAAGTTAGGGCCACCCCCAGACAAGGGTGCACTGCAAGCTGAGCAGTTTTGAAGTTTTGATTTTTACGGATTTTGAGTGATTCAAAGAACAGGAAAAATACACCGGACAAGAATTTTCAATTTGGAAATTCAAACAAGTTAAAAGGTAAGTCCGAGTTTATCTTGTAATTTTATAATTGTTTTTAAATTGTTGATGGGACAAATTTATTAGAATTTAAACTTCTGCTAACTTCACCCTTTGTCGCTGGATAGTAAATCTATTTAATGCAACATAATTTGTGTTGTATACAAATTGCAGTTAATGAGTAAAATATTACGAAATTTTACTATGGCTTAGAAAACTACGAGTAATAAGTAATTATTCGGTCATCGGTGAAACTATTAACATAATTTAGTGTCCCGTTGTTTGCATTCTAAATTGGAAAACATTCCTGTAAATGAATCATTAATTTAGATACAGGAAGATATTAATAATTCGCTGCATAAAGTTTTTAAATTCACAGGAAGGTGAAAGCATATTAAGGAAAAGAATTACATTTTTTAAATCGACCTTGATACGCACCGAGCCAGCTTTATTTTAATACAATAGTGTAGGATATGAGGAGCCAGACATGCAAAAAACTGGATTTATGTAACCAGTTTAACAAACTATACTTTACATGTAGTGCAATTTAGTTGGATGTGTCTACATTGTGAACTTTGGACTCGGCATAATTATTGCGCAAATTCGCGACTTTCTGACGTGAATAGTAAATTGTAGCTGATCCGGCGACATGCGATAATACTCATTAGATTCGTAGATGTTAGACCTATTACTCATATCAATCTTTTAGTATCATGCAAAAAAATATCAGAATTGTTTGAGCATAGAAGGATGAAGGAGAGAAATCGATATTATTCTGGTATCATTGAATTGACATTGAACTAGAACTTTGTTCCTTGATTAGTACTTAGCGTGATGGCGTTAATTAAATAGCGTGAAATCGGACAAGTCTGGTTAAAAGAATATTTGCCGCTCCGTGAAGAAATGGCGAATATAACATGAATGAGTAGGTGTGTCAATTCGCCGATAAAATATTTTTTTCATACAAACAAGCGCAGAAGAAAGTGCATTTCCTGTCTTGTTTATTTCGTGTACCCAGGTCCGGGCAGACAGGAAGATGAGCATGTTAGCATTTTTCTAATAATAACTCCCTCCCGGTGCGACATGAACATGACTTTATTTTTGCAAGGTTCTGAAAATGCGAAGAGAAAGGTAAAGGTGGAGGTTGTGCCTTTCTTTAATTGAGCTTTTGGCTAAATAAAAAAGGACCTTTGTTGTTTTTTAGTATGAATTCTTGAAGGATAGAAATTGCGAATCACATAATTCCACGGCATCTCGATTATTCGGCTTGAATGTCGACATGACCCAATTTCCATCTTGTGAAGATGCCAAGAACGCAATAATGAAGATTTACAGGATCTGATTTTATATCTAGTTTAGTTTTTGGTGCCAGATTCATGTTTACAACATCAATTTCATGTCGCCAATTTTTAATTGCAAGTTTTCAAAACGCTAACATTTCTCTTTGATCCACCTTTGCTGTGCAAACTCCTACAATTGATTTGCCAATTTGCTCATTTTCGCGTGAAAATCGTGAATAATCCACAATTCGTATTGTGTTATCTATGCACATGAATGGCGAGTCGAAATATCGATAATTGGCAAAGTTCGCACTTTGCCAACCTCATGACTTCATTTATCCAAATATGCACAACAGCCGGCTTTTCACTACACTAAATTTTGGCAGGAGAACGCGGCGCCACGTTGTCGCTGAATAGATAAATAGTCCTGGAGTGATACGATGAATGAAGGATGGTTTAAAATAAATGTTGCTAAAGTTAAACTTTTGCGATGCTGTTTGTTTAACTTTAACTTTAACTTGGTTTCATTTTCTGGCATCAAATTGTATTTGTGTGGAGTAACTCCACTGTTTGACCAAACCAAATAGCTATAGGTATGCAACTCTGTCTTGTGATAAGAGTCGCATGCATCCCGATAAATGAAACAGTCTAAATTTGAATGTGACACGGGATAAGTTGGGATTGTTTTCTTTTCCTTGTTTTCCTCCTTCATGCATACATGGTCATTTACAAGGATGTATTTTTGTCCTCTTCACTCATAACGTGGAAGTTTTTGTTGTCCAGTCGAATTATTGTGGTGGAAAGATTTTAAGGAATTGTTGGCCTTATGACATCAGTGACAGTTGTCAACAAACATTTGACGTAAAGTCGAAAATAAGTGTTAATGCACTGTTGTTTGCTCGTGAAGCACCGGAAAAGGTCAGCTAGTTAAAAGTGAGCTGATGTTGTTGTAATTGACCATTTATTTCCGTGCGATTATTAATTTGTTTCTGAAAAATTAAATAATTAATTGGTTTTTTCTTTAAAATTTCAGATTAAGATTTGGTGTTGGTGAAGTGTTGGACTTTATAAAAAAATTGAGATTGAGTATGATTCTGGTTCGTCTTCTAAGCAGCGTACGTGCCGGAAATTCCGCAGTACAGGTAAATAATAATAATGAAAAATTATCTATTGCTTTTCTTAAAATAGTTGTGAATGGTAAATGGTGTTTTAAAGTTACTTCTAATCTCTACAGAGTGGCGTCCGATCGGAAAGGCTTAGCGAAAAGTTCCACTTCACAACGGCAACGATATTTGCATGCTTTGGAATTGGACTGTCGGCAACAGGTCTCACACAATTGAGCCATTACAGAAACACCCACAAAATTGAATGAATGAACAATGTCGCCTTCACCAACGCCAACAATCGCAGAACTAGAACAGCAACTAAACAATGAGCTCATTAAATTTAAGTCTACGACCAGGAAATGCAAGGAAGGAACAAGTCAAACGGCACGGAGTGAATCACAATCGTTAGGACAAGATGCGAGTATTGAAATTTAAGACAAATTTGTCCGTATCATAGAAATATTTAGCCACAACGACACGAACCTCTATGCAACTAACATCAAGTAAAGTGTAAATT
This sequence comes from Folsomia manolachei, assembly GCA_036491905.1. Classification (NCBI taxonomy): domain Eukaryota; kingdom Metazoa; phylum Arthropoda; class Collembola; order Entomobryomorpha; family Isotomidae; genus Folsomia; species Folsomia manolachei. The sequence continues at coordinate 9,920 of JAAXNX010000665.1, read as the reverse complement.
ACATTAGAATATTAAAATTGTGTAAATTTAATTTTTGATAAGTATTCCATCCATTTTTTTATTTAGTTGTGACAAAAGGAAAATTGAAATATTGATAAGTATATTAATGGATGGTCTATTTTTAATATGGAAATGGTACTTGAATTAGTCATCTATTATTGATATTTCAATTTTACTCCCAATGCGGTACAGTGCAGTACAATGTTTGTTTCAGATTGTGTTCCAAAACCCACAGTTAAAATCAAATCTAGGTTTAGTAATATAAACTGAATCCAAGTTAGTCATTTTGGAATTATAAGACTGTAAATGCATGCATTGTACTTGACCAGGACGAGATGATAAGCAATTATTTTGCTATGCTTAAAAAAGCTTACTTAGATATTCTGAGACACTGACCTTCCGCAGTCAACGTAGTACATATGAGAGAAAGTCAACTAGAATCTAAATGACTGGTCAATTAGTAGCCACTGATAGATTGTGGTAATTTGTAATTAAGTAATCTACAAGTGATAATGCTAATGAGAGAAAAGACGTCAAATAAAATAAGCCTTTTAAGAAAAAGATGTGTCTAAAATCCTTCTTTATCATGCAATAATTAAGCACTCAGTTTTTTTCAACAACTTTATTTCACTCTTTTCTTTGCCAATTTTTACAGCCTTCTTTTTCCTTACTCTATAAATATTTACAGTATTTATGTAGTACATTTTACTTCTTTTTTTAAATGTAAATGCACTACATTATGCAAATCGCAACTTTAAAATAAGTCAGTAACTAATTACCTAGAACAAACAGGTACACACACTTCTACTAAAATTAGAATATTTACAAGATTTTGCTTGCTAAATTAAAAAACAAGATCTTTTATGAAAAGTAATAATTTACTTGACATTTATATTCCTGACCTAACTTTTCATACCATGATATTAGGATTTCAGAGCGAACATTTTTTTAGCTTAGCTATGCGAGGCTACATTTCCAAAATCTTGATTAAAGATTTATTTTCTGAATTAAAATCCAAAATTTAATGGTACTTTTTCCCTTGATTTGTAGTTTAGTATAATGAATTGTTATCTTTTTTGTACAGTTTTTAGTAATTGCAGTCGAGCACTGATTTTCAAGAGAATTATTTCTAAATCTACCTGCTTAAAGATTGATTAATTCCTGATATTAATATATTTACTCTAAAAAATATGTTTGAATCAAAAAGTTTCCTCCTAAATATTTGATTGATTTATAGCCATGCTATAAAGATAGTTTAATGTTTTGTTTTAATACGTAATTTTTAATGCAGCAGATTTGAACTATAGTTTATCAAATTCAATTCACTGTACTTGATTTGAACTCGGTTGCTTTAAAGTTTCTCGGTCGGTAGTTACTGATAAAGAAATTTATTGAATGCTGACTGCAAAAAAGTTTACATTAAGAAAGTAAAATTTCCAAAATTTAGTCCAAAATTGTCTAGATTGCAAAAACTTGAAAATGTCAAGAAACAATGGCTAATTATCTAATTTGCAAAAACTGTTTTATCCATATTTTGAATTCCTTTATCAGCCAAATTCTTAAAAACATTTCGAATAATTTTTACCTACTCAGAAATAGTTTGATCAGGTTGATAGAGTGCAGGTAATAGTTTCATGGATCAATTTTCCTGATAAAGTCAGTTACACAAAATTAACAGTGCTACATTAGGGACTACATTTTTTACATCTTTGTATCTGGAATTAAAGCTGGGATTATATTGAAATCACTCATTCATTCACTTACAATAATTATAGCGAGGCATTTTCATAAGCCTACATGTTCCTTTTTGTCCTTCAAGTTGAAGAATTGTTCAAAGTTTTTATAGACAGACAGGTACATAATAGATACTAGAGAAGTCTTACGATATCAGTTATTTTCTGTTACTTGCCTACAAACTAAATAACACTCTAGTAAATATGGGTAGCCCATTATCTTGAGATTGAAGATTTCATTTTGGAAACTACATAATAAAAGAAATCTCAGACAGTTGTGTCTACTTAAATCGTAACAAATATTAAGAATTAACATAATAATTGGCAGCTAGAGTTGCGTAGTGTAATGAAAAAAACAAAAAAATTAAACAATGATAAAATGGTTTAAACTTCAATTTGATTCTATACACTACTTGTAATGACTCTGTTATAAATCACTTTTATGCTACTGCTGAGTACGCAAGTTTCGAATTCTGACAGCATATAAATTGTGTTCATCCTTACTTAGGTAATAATTAAATGCTTTTTTGATAAGCCTCCACATTTTAGCTGCATATTCATCCTAATAACTTCCATCCATGGCACAATGCAGCCTCAAAAACTTGCTACTTGTTTTACAAATATCTACAATTCCAACTACTAAACTTCGTCCTTGAGATATGAGATACAATCAAAATACACTCTTAAAACCTTTCTCTTCGTAATTAACTGATATCCATGAGTATGTAATTTATGTGGTTGTAATTAAAGGATTAATGACTTGACAGTAAGGTAATTTCCACTCAACTAAAAAACAAAACAATAGTGGAATCCACTCGAAATCAAATATCCAATTCATACCAAGAAGTCAGTATCAATAAATTGTTAACTGTAACAATGTTACCGTAAAATTATGAATAATTCAAAACATAGATTGATGATTGGTTGTACAAATGATGAACACAACATTTTATGAAATTACTTAAATTATACAAAGAACTGTCCAGTTTACGAAAAAATGAAAACAAACTAGGTAGAGACACACTATTGGATTAACACCAACCAAAAGAAGTCATAATTCATGTGTTCACTGGTTTTAAAAACACGAGGACAATAATTTTATTATCCTCGACATTGTTTGACTGGATGTGCACTTCTACATAGAGAAGATAGTTGGGGATTTGGTAAGTAATCCAGATTGTACTAGGTGGACCTTCTTTTGCCACGAAGCTTATTCTGGATTAATTATACACGCACTCGTTAAAATTTTACTTCACTGGATCCTGTGGATTTAATGATTTTCATCCAGAAAGATTTTGTTTAGTCATTAATTATTTGATTGATTTTTGGCAGTTTTCGCTGTGATGTTTGTCCATGATTTTAAATTAGATATCATTTTCAACAACTGGAACTAGAAAACCCAAAGATTTTGAGATGAAAGGTAGTCACTGTCTGTTTATGACATCGAGCTGCAAGGTAATCGAGGTGAACCCATTTGTGTCAGGACACGGTCCAGCCATTGAAGTGGTCCATTTAAATGGAGCTCAATCCAACAAGGGGTTGATGTCACGGTTTGACGTCTATCATCATTGAATTAAAATATTTTTATATCTTGTTTGAAACAGATGAAACTAAAAACTAGCAACAAGTCATACCTATACTCAGCACCCCACCCCTTGACAAATGACATGCGGATCGTACACATTCTTGTGAGCTGGAAAACAGCTTCAAATCCTTGGGATACGGATTGAGATAAAAGAGCAGCAAATTCTAAATTGTTACAATAAAAAGCGAAAAATTAATCCTTGTTCCAGTTTTCATACAAATACAGACAGTTATTTGCATTAAATAAATTTCAAACCTTGATTATTAAAAATCTTCAAGTTGCAACCTATTAAAAATACATAAAAGTATAAAGTTACATTCATAAGATGAGATACTAATATTTATAGGAAATACATAAGTAATACCCGGAGGAATTTTGCAAACTGTTGCAGGATGCCAGCCATATCTTTGGTTGCAATTTGGGGATTGAACAAAAATGGCCGAATCACTTAAACACTCTGCAAAAACTTCTCCACCAATGTAGTATAGTCTAACGCCTTTCCCAATGTGTCTCCTGGTTTGTTCCACAACAACGTTCCGATTCACGTTGGAAAGGAGTCCAAGACAAAATCTCTCAGAATTGCTGGGATCTGTAAGTGAAAGTAAAAAAAAACATGCATTAACAACCCAACCGAAACTGCGGCCATCACTAGATTAAATACGAAACATTGCCAAAATTCATAGGCCATAAATCCTCATAAAATCTCATGCACTTTCTCCCGAAAAAGAGAGCAGCCATAAACTGGCTCCGACTTCTACAATTCTGAATTTTACTACACTTCGCAGATTTTAGCCGTTACTCCACAAAATTTTAATTTTTAACAATTGAATTAAACTTTACCAGTAAATCCATCAACAACAACGTTGCTAATTGAGGCGTGAAAAGTTTCTCCAACCCGGGTGCCAAGTTCATAGTAGCAGATGGAACACCAAAACGTCGGTTCACAATACAACACAGGTTGTGCATCCATTGTTGAGGGACTCGGACTAAATCTTGATATTCCTGATAAATCAAAAACAAAAATTGCTACTTTATTGTGTTTTTTGCAAGTTATGACCAGCACTGTTATCAAACAAAGTGGGAGAGTGTATCAGACACCAGTTTATGAGACACGACAGGTCATAAATTTCTAGAAATGTTGTTATTCACTCATGCGGTAAACCTCTAACAAATTCTGACAGGTTTTCCTCACCACATGATATGTAAAATGTTTCAAAACAAATTCTACATACTATGTACGTGTCGCAGTTTACTACATAAAATAGTGACTTACCCAAAATATCCCCTTGGTCCTGAGTATCACCCTCCTCGCTCATATAACCGGGTGGCGGAGTTTCCGTGACGGGAGGAAATCCATTCAAGTCGAAATTTGTGGGGAAGCTCGAATTATCCGTGATTGTATTTCCCAGCTCTTCTAAGGATGGGAATTCTTCCACCATTCCATTTGCGTGACCATTTGATGTAATATTTCCTGGTGGAGAGGGAGAAGCGATAAAAATTGTAGATGCCGGACTTGATGCGGCACTCGCACTGCTGGGACTTCGGTGGAGGTGGTTATTGTTATTTATCGAGATGGGACTGTTGTTGGAGTTGTTGCTCAGAGTTGGACCAGAGCCACTCCCACCGACACCACTTTGGCTGGGACCATTCTGCTAGAAAGACAAGGTGAGTGACATTTTTTAGATTCAAGAAAAATTAACTATCATCTAATCTATTTTAGGTAACTGGTTAAATAGGCAGAATCTATCTTCAATCGCCACCCAAGATGCAAACTTCAACCACTTACAGATGTTTAATCCCAGTTTGATTAACCTTTCACCAATGATACGAGATAAAGTTGTGATTTGTCAAAAGAGAAAGCAGAGAAAGTCGAACTTAAAAGTGAGATTAACAAGGTACCAAATAACAGCTGAAAATGTGCAACTAGTATTCTAATTCTGTAGTGCTGCTGGTGACAGTGTCAGAGAGAAAGCAAGAATGAGGAGGATTATTAACAGGAAGAGAAAGCAGTGTCAGCTCAGGTTTACAAATGCGCCGTTTATGTGTAACGCATGTCGTAGATAAACTCGTGACTTATCGTTCGAAATGTCATGTCGGTGACCCTGATTGGCGTGCTATTGGTCTAAAAAGCTACAGTACAGGGTGGACATAATTTCAGTTTTACTCCGTACGTTAGAGAAACGGAAATAATTCTGTTAGCGTCATTCGTCAGCCAGTGGCTGATAATCACGATTTCAAGGAATTTAGTTTGTCGCAGAAGGTCAGACGTGACACGTCATGCAGTCCGGTCGTAAAATAGTTTTCAGATTTCTTCCAATTAGATTTCAAATGAATAAGAAAACTTACAGATGTGGATGACCCAATACTGGTTAAAGTAGTGGATGAAGTGCTTAATCCAGATCCTAGCGAACTTCCTCTGGGGACCATAATTGGGGGTAGAACTGGATTTTCCACTTTTTGATAGTGATACGGATTAATGCACACGTCTTCCAGTTTCATATGGAAAGCGTACTGGCACGTTTCAATTGATTTCAGTTCGTGATGAGATTGCAATTCTGGCCAGCGCCATAGTCTGCAGTAGATTACGTGAGGGAGACCTTTTCGATGGGATACTTGAAGACGGCCGTCCAATGATCTGAAATATTTGAACAAGGATCAATTAAAGTTTTGACAAAATTGCTAACTCAAATTCTAAGAACTTGTAAATTGTGTAAAAATTTGTTTTTATTTCAACCGCAGACATGTCTCCAATTAAGATTAAATTAGGAAAACTTTCTCCTCACGGCTTTAATACAACACAGGCAAATTTTCTTCCAGTCTGAATCCGATTGTATTTATGACAGTTATGACTGAAAAAACTAGAGCGAGGCTGAACATCCTAGCCAGCAATTAATTTTCTTTAAAACTTTCTCCTAGCAAGAGAGAAAATTCAAGTTGCAGGAGTTTGGTTTGAATAAGAAAGCCATTTTACCCTTTGTTTTAAGGACTCGATGCCAATTAGCAAAAATCTTACTACAGATAATTAAGATGATTTGAAAAAGTGGTCGTTCTTTAAAAGTTTTCAATTTGAGGAAAAGTATCCGATTTTTATTTCGCCTCTAATCCAATCGCATTACGGAGTTGGAAAATAACATAATTCTCTCGAGGAGGTTCAACAGCTTATACAAGTAATTTTGTTGCAAATAACTGGAGGGTTTGATAAAAATCATCAATTTTAATTTTTAAAAATGCTCGACTTTTAAATCTTTTATCCTATAATTGTAATTTGTTTAATTAATTGCTTACTCCTAGTAAGGTTAATTACTTGTTTAGACAAAACAGCGAGGTCTTGAGTAATCATAATCCTGGCACAAATTCAGAACGAGAAGAATGCCTTTTTTAAATTTGCACCATATATTTTTAGCTATTCCCTTTTTGCCTGACGGATGAATACTGATGCTATCAACATTTTTCACTCGCAAGCACAAATCATAATTGTCAATCAAACATATTTGAATTCATCAAAAAATGTTATCCTGTAATTAGTGTAATGATATAAAATGAGATAGATTTTTGTCGCCGTGATTCCTTTTACATTTCATAGTGAGGTTGCGAATAAAAATACATATACATATACGTATAATTTGCTAATTGATACCAATAGAATAATGAATATCGCATTACCGAATTCAATACTCCAAGAACCTTCAAACCCAGACACAGGAAGTGAAAGCCATAATTTTAAATAATTCTTCTGAGTTCTGACTTCTGTTATTCACCAACTTGTATACTTCATCCAATTATTGAATTATAATTCGTAAGGCATTTGAAGCAATGATTTAAGTCCCCATCAAGTACAAAAGCATCTTATTCTACGAATAAATATATAGCCTGCAAACCCTTCAACAACAAATCAACCATAACTGGCCCATTAACTCAAAAAGTGACAGGAAACCAGACATCAATAGGACGTACATAAGATACCGGCAGCTTTATTCGGTTACAATACAAATACAAAAATTTTGTTGTTGATCTGATTGTGATTGAGCACTTAACTGAAGTTCAGAGTGCAGCAATCCTTCACCTCCTCATCAATTCTATTTCACATCAAAGGATTAAATTTCCTTCAAGATGCTCAAAGCAAACATTCCAAGAAAAGGTTGAGATCAATGTAAAGGAAAGCCTTGTCTGCTTTCACCGAAACCTGACTTTCATGATTTTCCCCGCTTTAAATTTGACAACTAGCGATAAACTAGAAAATACCACCAACCACCTACGGTTGAATATATGCGAAACCCCGATTTTACACAAAACCTCATGAATGCGGTTTTTAGCACGCACAGAATGAGACTGGACCGACCTCGAGAAAGGAAGTCTTTGTTGCTCTGTTTGCGGATTTCATCACTACGTCTGCAACCTTGCCAATCTTTCAATGCCAATAAGATGATCTCGATTAAACGGACGTCTATCAGAAATCATAGAATTTGTCTTTTGGTATTAGCAAAAATATAGAAGGCCAAGCTCCTCTGTCTCTGATTTTCATTCTACAATTTCAACTTTGCTATAAAAGGGAAAATGAAGGGAAGAATGGAATATGACTATAACTATAACTACAAACCAGTTAAGTTGATTTGGTTGACACACTTGCGTACCAATCTTTACGCGAAGGCTTATCACATGCACACTATAAGACATCGTACCCAACAACCTCACGGCGATTGGTCACAGCTGCTCGATCTCGATCTCATGACTTATGATGAGAATTAACATTTTAGCAATTCACCTGTGTACATGTTGATAAAAACAAGAGTAACAACGCAACTGTGCTTTCTCTTCAAAAAAACAAAAACACTGCGGAGAAAATATGCAAAGGATAAACACCACAATTACTATTTATAAACTTTGGATAACATCATTTCATTCAGGCCGAGAGATTTTGCGTTCAATCAGTTTTACCTACGCAGGAAAATTTAGCAGGTGCCTGCAATTAAATTACTATAATTATTGCTCCAGTTACAATGAGCCTACAAGCTTCAATAGAAACTAAATTGACAATGCAGCATTGTACAGTAATAAAATTAAAGGTCATTCCAAAATCATTACTATTTGCCTCATTACCAGAAGTTTAATCTGAACAGACTTTCACAAAATGGACAAGGTTTGGAGCAAAATTCAATTGTAACGATATTGCAACAAACGCGTCCCAAAATTTACATCTTTGCTAAATCTTTCTCTCCTTGCCTTGCCTGGTTGACGCAAGTTTTCTGAGAAAGCCGTTTTTGAAGCATGAATTTGAAGACATCTGGCTGAACAGAGGCATTTCAACTTTGTTGTAACATTTCAAACTTCGCCAGACTTAAAGAAAGTTGAGTACAGTCAAAAAAGTTAGTTGCCGAAGTTAAGCAAGCGTCCCAGACAAGGCAAGAACTTGACTTCAAAGAACTAGCATTTTACAGAAATATGACTTTAGACCTTATTCAATAAAAGCTGGATTTACAAGTAATGTACTAATTTTGATTTCCATCCGGAGCTCAACTTTCAACAAAAAATACAATTTTCGAAACTTCACGAATAACATCATTAATGAAACACGTGAACATGCAAGTTCATATAAATTTCATATTTATAAGAGCGAAAGATTTGCAAACAAGGGAGAAAGTAATTCAAAAGTAAGTCAAAACATTTGACGGCAGATTGTCTACCGTGAAACCAGGTGCTTTGTACTCTGATAGCGTATTCATATCTTTGTTCAACATGACTCGTTTTTGTTTTTGCTACTTTTAATGAACCCCTAAGGTTTAACACAGTAATATTACAGATATTACACACATTAAGAATAGTATCGTGCAAGAAACCTGACCAGCAAACCTCCTCGTAAACATCAAACTGCCATAAAACTGACAAAACTACTTAAACTCCAATTAAATACTGGCTTCTTTATCAAGACTCTTGATTCAAGAGTAGAACGATGAAACCACAAGGCAACAAAACCTTAATACCATTATTCTGCCAATGAATGTGGATGGACGCAATATACAAATAAATTCAAACAAGTGCAGTCGTTTATGTAGTTTGAAAAGTAACCTCAAAACAGATCCAACTTGAATAAATCGAAACTAAACCACCCCAAGGAAATGAACTTGAATATTTAAACAGTTTTGCTTTAATGCATGAGAATTATTCAGTACGTATCACTTTATGCACAATGCGGATATCAAATTTCCAGGAATCCTTTCTTTCCCTGTTTAAAATATGTAAATAATATTATCCTATTCATTCATGACATTCATATTACTTTCGTAATGAAACTTATTTTGTCGGGATAAGTGCATATTTTTGGATATTCAACCATAATTATTTCGAGCTTAACAAACATGACTAAGGAACTGCAGACGAATAAAGGAAAAAGATTTAATAATAGCTCTCATTTCATTTAACGACAGTTTTATTTTCTTTCACTTATTTTTATGGCTCTTTCTCCAGGAACTGTTTTCTAATTTCTAAGACAAGTAGTAAGTCCATAACGGATAGGACTCAGGGGCCGAATTCAATTGTGACTTGCCTAAGCAACGCTTATCTTTAGGCATTGCTTAGCATAGAATTTGCTGAGCATAAAAAGCGAT
>JAAXNX010000664.1:0-24944 GCA_036491905.1 Folsomia manolachei | reverse complement strand
GCGAAAAGGATGTAAAATTATAATTTTTATTTTGGCAAATTATGAACTTTGTCATTTGTCACATTACACTAGACATTGCCAAAGCTTAGAATTTATTCGAATACAAGCATAAGTTATCAGTGTCTGGTTATTCTGTTGGCAATGCTGTCTGACCACGATATGTATTTCATCTCATCTTAACCAAGCTACAGGCTAAACGTAACAAATAATGTACCTCTGGTTGTAAGTAGAATTACTGTGCTTCTCACCTTCACAGTTTCGTTGTTAATGGACGAATTTTCATTCATTGTTCAGGGATTTATTTAAGAAACTAAAAGTGACAAAAGAGATAAACTTGGGTTCAATTTGTGGTGAATGTTAAGTGTGCATGAGTTGCGACAGGAATAATGAATGATTGCAAAACACGCCACAACACACCTGTGACAAATAAATCCTTTAATTTTATCCCACTTTCACTCTCCACTGACTGACCAAAATCATCTTCATTCCGTAATATAATTTTTGTCGGCTGTCCTAGGTTTGTAAGGCGTCATATAATTTAAAAACTGGCTCAAGAATTACACATTTAGTATAACAGACTAGGTATCAGTACAAGGGTCTAGATCCTAATTCTTTGTTATGGATTGAAACATTTTAATCCTCTTTTCTCAATGTAATTTTTGTTATAATCTTGGTTTAGATGTAAAAACCTACTCCATTTTTCAAGTCTCGTTTTTTTTGCTTAAAGCTGCGAAAAGCTTAGCAATTCCTTTCTGCTGTAGACTGATCTCATCTTCTTACATATACATTTTAAATCTCATTGTTATTGGTGCAAAAAGTCGGTATTAGTTTTATGACATAATCTACAATGTACCTTCCACGGTACAATTTCTCATCACATTTCTTTCTTGGATTTGGTCATCGTACGTGAATGTAAAAAAGAATATTGTTATTTTCAACGTTACTGTGAGCTTTTTATGACTCGGTTAGCTAGGAAAATTGTTTCACACGTTTGTGATAAACTATGAAATTACGTCTTGTTCCAGATCATTGTAATAAAGGGTAAAAAAAGAAAACTTGTTATAGTTTTGTTTAATAGGAATATGTAAATATTTGTTGGACGCTGTGCATACATGCCTATGTAGCTATCTAAAGCTGATTGAATGAAGTCATACTGTCCCAAGAAGAAATAGCTTTATTGTAATATGCTTGGCAGACTGTTACGAAATGTATGTTCGTATCTGACTGACTGAGTAAGCAAGGTAAGTTTAAATATAAGCCACCTGCTGCATTTTCTAAACTCACGAACAAATGTTGATTCATAAAAAAATGAAAAGAAGATGAAACCAAACTAAATCAAACAAGTAAGTGTCCTGAGCTGTGTGCCTCCAAAACGGAGAGAATGGAAAACATTGCTACACACAATCCATACAAAGACACATAAATCCTTGTGAATAGCGAAGGAAAAAATTGTTTACTCAATCCTGTCTGATCTTATTAAATTTGGAGATAATTTGTAACCTTTTAATTTAATGTCTATTTCTAACCAAAGCCTTCATAATGCACGGCAGATAAAACCGATAAAAATTTTAGAAATGAGGAAATCAGCTAATATGAAATAATCAAACGTACATTAGTTGGTTCTCATAAATGACGAAAACCTGAAAATGAATCTCAAAAGCTTGTTCGTGATCAAGTGTAGAAGTTTTTCAATTTTGGTGAAGATAAACATTCATCTCAATCTTATTCTTGTTAATATATTTTTTTAGTGATGTCAACAACACATCACTATTACTTACTCTCCGTGCTCACTCATTGACAGTGAGTTACTTGGCATCTTGGGGTGTAAACGATGTAATTCATGATCTTACTGTCCGTGCTCACTCATTGACAGTGAGTTACTTGGCATCTTGGGGTGTAAACGATGTAATTCATGAGTTATATTACTTCATCATTATTTTTATCCTACCACTTATCATTGACTAATGTGAAATTAAAGACGAGACATGATCGTAATGCGCATCTAAATTACTTAGTAAAATATTCAGTGCGATCTCTTCTATGCAATTTGGTCTGAATTTCTGGCTAAGCTACTAGAATTCGATTTAGATTTAAAAATTTCGATCCCACAATCAAGACATCCGGTGCCCCATTGGATACGGGAAAGTTTTACTGCTTCGTTGACTTTTCACTCATCTGTCATAAACCATTCAAAATGAGAACAAAACAAAACTGCCCCATTTGACTTTTAACTCATTTTTATGAGACAAATGTTGGTTTTCCTCCAGTTCAACAATGGACCTGAGAGACCAATTCGCACAAGCAGCAGGGGTGAACAATCATGAAATGAAAAAAATAGGAAGACGATATGAGGGTGCATCAAATAAAAAAATGAAATAAGATGAAATATTGCCAACCAGCCCGAGTTTAACAACCGACCGGGAGTTAAAAGTAAAAGTGATTCGTGCAAGAAAAAACTCAATACTGTTTCATTTATCACTCCTAGAATTATAAATATGTGGCTTATTCCCAGAGTTGTACAGGGTGGTACTAAAAATGGAAACCAGACACTTGTCCTGTGTATTACTAAATGGTGCTCAAACATGCAATTCGTATGTCATTGGCAAAATACTTAATATTTATGCACACTCGGACTTTGGTTTACTTCGCCCCACCCTGTACAAGCAACAGTAAGTACAATGGAGAAAACTTATTTTACAACTTTATGAACCACAAACTAAACACTGTTGTGTTATCTCGTTAGTAAGTGGGGTTTAAAAACAAATTTGATTCTCAATATTACGGCCAGCTCCCTCACTCAGACACAAAATCCGCAGGGGTCATCTCATGCATGTGGTTAGTGTTCAATCCCTCACTCCTCCACTACCATTATTGACGGAGAGCAAACAGAGACAAATTATTACAATGAGAACAAAGTCTCAATAAAAAGTTTAGTTGCTACTTTTAATGGTAGCATTACTTACTTGCTGCACTTACCTTGTCTTACTGCGATGTAATGTCCTGTAGAGTCGTAATAGCGATAGCATGAAATAAATAAAAATAAGCCAAGTCCAATCCAATCAGAAGGTATGAATACATTATTGATCTCACCTCCTGGTATGCATCTATTACCCAGCATTCCATATTTTTACTACAAAAATGTTTTTATATTCGGTTGGTTACATTTTGGAATACTGATTTTTGGGATTTGTTCGAAATTTGGACGAGTCATGCATTCCCCGAAATCCTTCAGGAAAGAAAAGTGATAATTCCACTTTCTCTGACAATCAATTACGCATTTTTGTGAGATTTCCTTCCACAGCAATGGACCATATAGCACGGATTCTTATCGACATCAACATTCATTGTTTTCCTTGACCAGGATTAATTGCGTGATGAGTATGACTCTCTATAAGCTCCATGGGTTGGGCTGGAGGTGGCAAACAATGATTTAATTCCAGACATGATAAACATCTTCTCGATCAAGCCACACACAAAGTGAAGCACAACCAAGCCTACAAGACAATTAAGTGATGCGGTGTTCTGTTCGATGGATGATTTTTGATAAAATTCTCGGACTTTACCATTTTCAATCTCATCTTTGTTTGATGGCACGAGCAAACAAAGTTACGCAAGTATTGTGCATTATTAAACTTTCTGATAGCACTTGTCCTTCTGCATGCTTATGAAAAGCAAATTCAGTTTGGTTGGTTGCTCGGATTGGATGATAATATCTTTGGCGATGGAGGATAATGGATAGCGTGCCTGAGTTGATTGATTGATGAGGCTAAAATTAATTCAGTAAATAAGCAGTTTCACCAGGAACCAACAACCAACCACATTACATTCATGCAAGCATGGCATGCACATCCATCTCTCGAGAGCGGATATGTACACAAGTAAAGTTTACTAACAGAGTTTAGTTTAGTTTAGTCCATCTATAATTCAGTACAGCTCAGTTGATTTTGATTGTTACCCGTTCGTCCCTTCATCATCGATCGCTTAATATTAAATATATTCCTTGCAAGTAGTAATCTCAATCTTCTGCTTTCAATTTTGATTCAAACAGATAGTCCATCATTTCGTTGACTTGTCTTGTTGCTTTCTGAGTGAAGCAATTTTCCCGATGGACGTTATGGAATTCGAATTCTAGATCTATCCTCTCACACATTCGACATTAACTTGATCCTTGTCTTGGTCGGTGGTTTACTTACTTTGCTTTGTACGTATAGCATTTAACCATCAACCAATCCACAATCTGTCCGAGTAGAGGTGAACGTTTATGCTAATTTTTAAAGTAAGCTTTGAGTGTGATGTATGTGCTGCAGATAGATGATGGCCGATTTTGTGATGCGGTGGGGTCTTCTTAGGAGTGGATCTGATGTAAGGCATTTATTTTGTGGATTTTTGCTTAGTACTGAGATATATAAGAAGAATAAAGGAGACATGAAAGAAATCGTATTAATTTTCCACTCGAGATTTCATCTCATCTTCGAGTTATGGATTCATACATGTTCTGAATTACAATTTATTCGCATCCTCTCATCTCATCCTCAATCTAAAGAACAGATACGGTTGGACGGTCTTGACATCCTTCAATTATTATCCAATTCAGTTTAGACTCTCAACTTTTGACCGGAGGACGGACGAGGCATCCATGCTAATGAATTGATATTGGTAAATTATTGGTAGTACAAATAACATTATTAAGGTTTATGCAGTTGGTTGGCTGCCCAGTATTTTATGCATAACCACGAACGAACAAAGGTTTACAAGGATTCAACTTGTTTCGTGTTATGTTTACCAGAGCTATTATTACCATTAACCAATAACCTGCTGTACTTTGATTAGTTTGGTATTTGCTATTTAACCATTAGCATTAGTTATAGGCAATAATAGGTGTGTTTAGCAGATGGATAGACATTTCTCATTTCCTTGGGACTATTGTATGAATTGATGTTTGATTTTGATTTGCGATGGCAGTGGAATAATGGCAAGCCCAGTTTTGACTTTAGTCCAATAAGCCAATCCAGAACTCCTTCTTCATAGTTGTGACATTGGTGGGTTGTTGGTACATTCTAATTTGCCTATTCATGACTTATTGGTTGTAAAGAAATCCATGTTCTGCCGTCTCTTTTTTGAAATATTAGATTGGAATGGCATGTTTTACGTTAATGTTGTATGAGGATGACTCTCCCTTGGTCGTCTTTTATATTCCACTTAATCTGATTTGTTGTCTATTGTCCTCTGCTTTGATACCCTTTGTTACGTCCTCAATTCAAACCATTGCTTTTCCTTTAAATGATGCAGCCGAATAGTGAATCATGTAGTTGATGCACACGAGATGATCATGTACGGAGTTGGAAACTGGGGTTTACAATCAGAATGTGTCCCCTGAAATTTTAGTACTTTAACATTTTATAGCACCAACAGATATTTCGAGGCACAAACGTCAAACGCATTGATTTGAGACATGTTTTACCATTATCTATTTTGGATTTCTCAGCTTGACACAATTCATTCACAAGAATAAGGATGATTGTACAGAAAATTGAGTCGATTCAGCGTGAAACAATTCCACACGACGTCAAGTCAGCTCTTTTTTTATGAAGGAATAGAGAGAGGAGGACAAACAAAGTGAAACAAGAGACCCGTAAACTGATGGAATTATTGATACCCTAAAAATTAGTAAGAAACTTTTAGATAACATCACAAAATGTGTCTTTGATTGAACGTCAAATTAAGTCTTTTGTATTTAAGAATATCTATGTATATCTGAACAACGAGATTTATAAATCACGACTATTTATTTCAATTTCAAAGACATCACTTGCTCTTATCATATATGCCTCATTAATATCTATCTGCTCATTTCAAATCAATCAATATTATCTTCATAAGTTAGATTCGTTGCCTCAAACTTTCACTTACGACATTATATTTTCAGACATTAAAGAATTTTAGCATTGATTTGATTGGCACATTTTTAATTTTAGCTAATCCACCGTCCATCGAATGTCGTGGTAAATTATGAAAGAACTTAAAATTCATTGAATGCCGATTCGTTCCTTGTCATGTTCTACAAATTGGTTCGTGTGCATTTTGCGGTAGAGGTGTAAATATTTAGAGATCGATTGCAGATACCCTAATAACAGCCGATCAGTGTCGTATCTTTGTTTGTTGACTAGAGTTGAAAGAAGCCGACTCGATTAGTGAGTAAGCTGAATGATTTCGACGCATTCATCTTCCGCTTGAACTCGTTTTCATTTTATTTATGTTGGTGTATATCCGATTACTAGTAAATCCCGATAACATCTGACCACACCATACCCATCAAACAAGGGAACGAAGGTTGTTTGTGGATGAAGATTATAAACCGAGCTCTGATTTTATTTTCATGAATGAACTAAACTTCATGGAAAGGGTTCAATATAAGTCCATTGTTGCTCTCGCTGTTCTGCTCTGCCATTCAGTTCAACAATGAGATTCTTGTTCGATAAGGATCAGAGGTAATGTAGAGCTGGTCCAAGTGGAGCAGGATCACCTATGTACAAGCAATTTTGACGGAATTACCTTCTTTACTGGTGAATTCAGTTGGGCGAATTATATATGAAGAACACGAGTACTCATAATCACCGAGGACCCACTGTTCCGTGTAAATTTAAGGGATTGAGCCAGATTACAAACATCAATTTTATTGACAGAGATCCCAGTAAATTTTTGTATACGAGCCTTTACTACATTACACACTAACTAACTTTTAGGGGATAAAATGGAATTCAATGTTCATGCTACTCATTTCCAAAGTTTCATCAAAATCAGCACCTCCGTCCAGACCAACGGTGACGGTTTTCTTATGCTCACCACTAATTTATAGTGACGAAAAAATCATTGTTGCAACCAAGTAATACTTAGTAATACTAGTAATACTTTGCGGGTGAATCCAACTACGAGAACCTCGTAAAAACAACCGGTTCACTTCCACTGATTTTAGAAATAAATAAAATTCAGCCAGATTCTGCAAACAGAAGAGTGTGTTTCATTTGGTCGGTATATTTTGAGTTGCATTAAAACTGAGGGATTAGCTCTGTTGATGGTCGGGTCCTCTTTTATTGAATGTGTGATATGTGGCGATGAGCTATTCATGAGATTTTACACACTGGAGAGCAGGGAAGTGAGAAGGGATGAATCCATTCTTCTTCTTTTTTTGTATTTGCTCCTGAATCTTGTGTGCAAGGATTACAAACTGAGGCATTAGTTGGATTTGCATTCCCATTTGTTTTCCGCATTGTGAGTCGGAGCTTTATTGGACACTTTTGTGTAAAGGTGACCATCCATTATAAATGAACAAATAGTGACCGAAACACGAATGCCAGCCAAGCCAACAAAATAAAAATTAGATTTTTTGGTTTTCACGTTATAAAATAAATATTCTTTTTGTTAGAGCGTCTAATCCTTTCCTTCTTCACTTGGTATTTGATACGGAATATGTTGAAGTGAGATGGGGAGGACAAAGGGTAATCTAGTTCTAAATTTCACATTTCATTTCTACACAAGGGATTAAACCCTATTTTACTGATATTCTATGTCTGGAACCTGAAGTCTTGAAATTTTAGAGCATGTACTTTTAGAGTCTTTTGTTCAAAGACCTTCTTCCTACATTTGAAGTGCTTAATGGTGCTCTACTACTTCGTCCAATCCATCCGATTGCAACGCTAAGCAGGACAGCAATAAACGGAATTCCAATCAAATAACAGCATGAGCAAAGTTGAGCACATGTGAAATGAAATGAGATTGTGGGAAATGTTGTGAATAATTTTTGTGGTTAAGGTCGAGAGTGCTTCGAAATCAAAATGAGTTACTCACTCATAGTACCCTTATGCACATGCCTGTGATCTTCTTTCATTTCAAAAAGGAATTAAGACATTGAAAGGGTTTAAGTTTAAAGCTAATGTGTTTTACTACCCGGATTACGTGGGTTAATGGCTTGCGAACAAAACAAAATGTTTCGTTCGTTTAAAAAACTGAATCAATTCGGATCATGGAACCAGAACTATAAAACCACAACCAGATGTGCAACTACAGCATGCCAAAGAAAAAAGTCACATCTAAGGTACAATAGTTTTGCGGAAAAGAAAACTATCTATGTACCTTTCACTCTATAATACCAAATTTCTAGAAGATTTTTAAGATAAATAAATAATCCATGTATAACAAGATTGGGTTGATTTACAGATTTTTATTAAAAACACTAAACATTAACGATAATGGATAAAAAACTGAGTATATTTAGGCGTGATCAGTATATTTGTAAAACTTTAAAAAAAGAAAAGTGAACATGAAATGAAAACGAGGATGACGAGGCATTGTCGGGATAAGTCTTTACAGAAACTGGAAAGCTTAGCAAAGCGAATCTCAACCAAACTTTACAAGAACGATGACAAGCATCCCTTCAATTTACGTGATGTCGGCAAAGAATACAAAATGTGAAAATTACAGGTCCTTCCAACAAGTCCAACACAAAAGCCTTGTAAAAGTGTAGCACGCAAGTCGAGCAAACCAAATCGACTTAACAACTTCCCTGATGGACGAACAGAATACTTACGGAAAAGAGTGGAGACTATGAATAATATTCAATTGGAGCTTAACTTTCCATCCAAATTTGATTCACTTTGCTGTGTAATATGTCGACCAAAGTTACAATACATTTAGGAACTGTATTGTTCTGACATAAGGGAAGCAACAGGAGGAATGAAAGAGCTGTCAATTTTCCTTAAACTGAAAAACCTAAAACTGAACTAATTTCACGCCTCTCCCTTTTATAACTGGCTGAATAAAGGACAAAAAACCAAAGGGAAAGAAAGTGATAATTCAGCCCTATTTTTTATGCATTGACAAGACAGAGTCATGGATGGATGCAGATATTAAAACGAGGACAGGTTGTCTTAGGATGTGTGAGAATCTGCAATTTTTGTGGTTTTAACTTCTCACTCAGACAGACAGGCCAATTTGTGAGTTACCCAGAATATTAAATCTGAACAAATTTAAACGTTGATGGAAGACTGTTTTTGTAAGAGTTAAACGAACTGAAAATTGAGACGAAAGTAAGAAGTGCAAAAACTTAAAGCTTCATTTGTAAACACTACACCGCAATGCAAACGATATGTACTTTTAGTCTAGTGTAACAATGAGTCATTAAACAAACCATATCACACATCACCCAAGTCAAAAAATAATCAGAAATACAACACACACTAGTGCCTAGATATTTCGAATTATATTTGATCTCTGAGTTGCACTGCCGGTTTGTTTGCCCGTGTAAATCTCTCAATCAACGGCACATTGTTCTTTTCAACTTGTGTCTTATGGTGTATAGCTTATTTTGTGCGGTACAAATTCAATGCACTGTAACACATTCATAATATGGTAATAGTAATAAATAATGTGCCCACATCACATCGTATTCATTCATTTTAATACGTACTTGTTTGGTTTGGATCGCATCACATTGCGGGAGGATGTGAAAGTAAAAGAGAGATAAACCCATTGTTTCTGTCGCAGTAGGGGTCAAATGAACTACAAGACAAGACGAAGAGAAGCGATAATCTTGAGCTTCATCCAAGACAAGAGGATTAGGTGTCCAATATATGATGAAAAAAGCCTTTGACTCTTTCAGTATGAGCCAAGTTCTACACAAGAAATGAAGCGAATTGTCTTGTTTCGTTCTTAATAAGAAGGATGATGATTTGTACTTGTAATGTTGTAATCGTAAACAAATTGACGAACAGTTTAATTTTTTACTTGCAGTGCATGGACTCCTTATGCACCACAAAATGAGTATGCATACTTTGCATATCATTTGTATTAAATTTTGAGTAATTTCGTCCAAAAGATGCTCATAAGTAAGATGCGTTAGTTGAGCAGAGATCAAGGGGCCAGACTGGTTTAATAATGACCGGAGAGAGTTGAGCGGATTGCGGCATGTTTTTCGATAAAAAGAATTACTACGTATGCAATTCCTCAAGTTCAAATAAATGATGTTTGGTGATGCATAGTTTGTATTTTGGAACGAAGGTATTTTAGCTAGCCCCAACTAATAAGTAATGGTTATGGAATGAGTGCACTGAGCTGAGTGTGGCTAAAGTGTCGGTAAAAGATCATGTCGATTCCGTTAAAGTGAGGATGATTACAAGGTGGATAGATGATTGGAAGGGCGATCTTCTACTAATTTGGTTTTTTATGTGTTCAAATATTACACAAACATGACTTGATCCATCTAGTCTACTCTACGACAGAGAGAGAGAGCAACATGTAAGCAAAAAAGTAATTCTGAAACAAAATCATTGCAGAGCATTGGTGTTTGTTGGCTCATTTCTTGTGTCGGGCTGATCTCTTTTTCTAAAATCATGGGTGAACGAAGAAAAACCCGTTCATTTATTATTCTCTTAGTCATGAATGCAGCTCAATCATCATCATAATCCAGCTTTACTTGTAAAATACACCATTTGTACGGCAAACACTCAAAGTCATGACTGCCATGCAAAGTCCATTGAATTAAGGATCGAGCCCTTTTCATATGCAATTACTAAGTATTATAGAATATTGGTGCAAGGTATGCGATTATAACGTAGAGATCTGTTCAATAAAGTTAAGAATTTGACTCAATCATTCATTTCTTCTTTACCGCGTGCATTACCACCTTTACTACAGATGCACATGAACGGATCTAAATTATCTTGTGGTAAATAGCAACTTAAATCATGTAATTGGTTCAGATACATTTTACTTCGTGAATAAAGGTGAGTATGAAGAAGAGGCCCTTTGCCAGCAATAAAATATAAAAAAATGTTAGAAAATGGTTGCTGCTTATGCATATGCATACCTGCATCAATTCTATGCTCAGAATTTCCTCAACATAATTTGACAGGTAGAGCAATATTATTTTTGAATAAAAGTTGTGCAGAATACCTTTGGTCGTGAGTTGCCGACGAGGAATCGTGATATGCCCGGCGATGTGGATTAAAATTTTCGGGGCGCGAGCAACTATTGCTAAATTACACGGCAATTATTCCATTATTATTGTTATTACCAAGTCCACAATGTTTTCGAGTCCAACACTTTCCATCCTCCTCATTCTTGAATACATAAGCAGCTTATATTTTGTGAAGGTTTGAGTTTTGGCAGATCCTTCAGTCATGGATGACTTTATGCCTTGTTTTAATTTCGTGGCCTAGTCGTAATATTGATAAGATAAAAAAATCATCCAATAAAATAATGTAGGCAGTAAAAGAGCAGCAATATTGGTGCGATTAGATGAATATGGTAACTCCACTCTTGACACTGGTATGCATAAACTAGTATCTACTATGGATTTATGAAACTCATATTGGAATGCTAATCAACTCATATAATCCCAGGTAGTTGCATACTAAGAAAGCTATTACGGTTTGATGAACCAGGAGAAGAAGCTGTAATTAAGGCATCGTATTTAATTGACCTGATTGATTGCTTCATATATTAGCATTCACTCGCAACTGTAAATCATTCTCCACTTCAGTGAATTGACTTCACCGACGTAACCTGCAACTTTCCTAATTAGTTTAAGCAAAAATTACTCACAAATCTGACGCCGAGAGAAATAGCAGGATTCTTTTTCAGATCAAAATAGTTTTTTGTGTAACACCAAGTCAACAACCAATGCTGAGCAATCTGATTCTGACGAAAAAATCTCAACAAAACAGATCCAACAACAAATAATAAATGAACCCCTTTCTTTCTTTGACTTCTTTGCTTTACTCTTTATCATTTTTTTCTGTGCCAAGGTGTGCTCTGCCTTATTTCCACTCCCATTTTATATTCGCCACCATGAACTCTATGAATAAACCCAAATTTTCTTTTGAAGCAATTCGAATCAAAAACTTTTCTTTTGAATTTCGTTGAACCAACTCCGTCGGTCCACTCTTCTCTGTTGAGTGAATAAATCTCGGACATTTACTCCATCGTTGTGGCGTCGTCGTTGTCGCCTTGAAAATTGTAGCGTTTGGAAAAAGAGATTCAATCATGAGATAGAACACAGAACAAAAACCTTCATTCCAGGTTATGAAGGAAGAACCTGTTGGCCGGGCTTTGTAGTTTCATTCCTCGACAAGAAATTAGTGGACAGAGATGATGATGAGAATTAGATGAATACGGGAGTCAGGCAAAGGAATAAATAAGGACTCAAGGAAAAAGTGAGCGTTATTATTTCCACTTGGCAAAGTTTTCATGGGATTTTGATTTGGTTCAGTCATCTCGCTTTATTCCCTTTGTTGACAATCTAAATCTAATGACTTGTGTCCCATTGCATCCTGTCTCACCCCACAGTCATCATTAAGAGTCACAAAGGCAAAAGAATCTCTTCTAATTAACGGGCGACTTACATTTACCACCCTTGACAAGGCAAGATCCTTGGTCTGAGGTGGTAATGTTAATGAGGTGTCTGTAAATTGTTCTGGTCTGTAGCATTACGTGAGAAACTGTCGGAATAGATGCAATTTATGCCATCCAAAATCTGGAGTAATTAGATGTCAATTGAAATTAATGGTGTCAAAATAAAAACCAAGTCTATTCATGTCCCTTTTTCACCCATTCGCCAAATGGAATTAAATATTATTTGAATTCTCCTCTGGATGGCAGAATGCGAGCACCTTAGCGTTTGAAAGTCGTTTGTTTGCTTTAATTGGGATTTAATCACCCACTTGCTCAATTCCTTCATTCTCTTCGCAAGAGTTGAACGTTTATGTTCTGTCCTCACTTTTTTTCACAATTTTTTGATAATTTTTAGTGGAATTGTGACATCCAACGTGAAAGGTAAGTAGACATTTGCTATTCCTCTAGAATGCAGTTTGGGATAATTTATCATTTCCAAGCGTTTCTTTAGCTGATTGGAGTTTGAATTCAAACGTTTATTTGTCAATTTATGTTGTGCTTCATACGCATTTGATAGATTTACAGGAATAATTCAGGAAGCTGTCAGGATGAGTGTCCGTGGTCCTGGTGCGGAGAAAGAGGTCAAGAAAAAGAAGAAAAATGCATTTTGGACTTTCTTTTTGAAACGGGAGAAGGAACTGAGGAAAGAAAGAAATGGAGGAGGTGAGGTCGAGGGGGAGGAGTGCGTTACAACTGAGGACCGTCGAAAGGAGCTGATGACCACAATTGGTCCCGAGTGGGAGGTAAGGCGGGATCCTATTTAGATGATATTTTGCATTGGAGTTAAGTATTCCATTATAAATCTGGTTTTACTTAAACAGAGGATGACCACAAAAGAGAAAGAACAGTACCGCGTTCAAGCAGAGAAAAGTTCCAATTCGGAGGATGGAGTTGTTCTTTACAACTCCTATGGAATGAGGTAAGCTCAGAAACTCCGTAGAATCCTAATAATGGCTGCCTATGAACTCCAGGTTTGTAAATTTATGTTCAAATGTACTTAGACTGGACGCAATTTACCAAAACTATATGAACAAAGAATTGGCGGTGCGAGACAATATGGAGTACGTTGTACAAATTGTGGACTTCTACAAAGGAAAGGGTCAACTTGCAGAAATGCCAATCGTCATCTGCCAGTTCGGGACATTCGCAAAAAAGGTAGTCAATGGGAAGATGCGTGCCCTTCCATCGGAAGTGGCTTTGGTGGCATTCAGTATGCGAAAAGGTATCCTTCTTAACATGGGCACACTCATTATGCCTCAAGAAAATGATTACAAAGAGTTTTCCAAGTACGAAGTAAAGGAGAATTGTGAAAAGTTTGAGCTTATCCGTAACAACGAGAAACAACTGCAGGATTACAAACAAATTTTGCAAAGCATTGATGACTTTCTTCTAGAGGTATGTAATATTTATTAAAGTTGTGACAATGTTGATGGTGGACTTTGGTTTTGCTTTGCTTATTATGTTACACTGTTTGTTGAATTTCAGACTGTACGAGAAATGGTGCTGTTCTGCAATGAGGATGAATTGGAAGTTACTTCAGCTTGTCTCCAGTGGCTTTGTGACCGTGCTGGTGGCGATGCTTCGAAGTATGAAGTGCTCAGTCTTCCACATTTCGCTCTGAAATATGCGATTGAAGCTCGATATGCTGCTACGAAAATGGATAAAGAAGCAGACATTGGAGAGGAAGTGAAAGATGCTCTGAATCTAAAAAAACAATTGGTTGGAGGATTCTTGACGTATCCTCATGAATTCCCTTGGATTGAGTCAATAGGGATTTTTGTCGAGATTGGGGAAATTCGGGAGTTTTTGAATCGGTCGAATTATACTTACAATCACCAACTCTCATGCTCATACCACATGGAGGTAATTATCAATATACAAAATTTTATTATCAGTTCTAAATAGTCGTCATTATTTGCAAATTTTTATTTTAAAACGCCTTTAATTTATGTGATCTACAGGTCGTGGATGGATGCCAGTTTTGCCCTTTAAGTCTCGTTAATCGGTATGCACTTGCTTTGATGGATGTCTTGCTTCGTCACTTTCCTGACGTCATGCCACTTCCAGGCAAACACTATCCACGAATGAATGATATGGCGAAGGAATGCCTTGAACGTCGACAAATGTTGAGAAAATGGACCACGTTCCGTTTCATTAACCTTGCCCACCGTTACAAGGAGAAAAAGAAAGAACAAGAAATCCAGCACAAGGAATTTGCTGTAAGTTATCCCATTATTAATATCCCAAGTTGATATCTTTATGTTAAACAATATCTAACAACCTTAAAAAATTATCTGTCCCCAGCAAGAATTTGAGCGTGCAAGGCTTTCGGCTGAGAAGAGTCCAAAATTTACCACACCCCGTCCGGATCCATTCCGTTGATTCTATTACCATTTCTTTTACATGTGTTTAATATACACCTTTGTCATACAAAAGTTGAAAACTAGAGTAATAAAATAATTTTCTTTTGCAAAAGTATTTCAAAGTGTCAAAGGTGTTTTGATTTAGTTTAGAAACATTTCCGCGTTTGCTCGTTGCATGTAATACAAGCTGAGAACTGATTCCCTTTCGGCCCAACTCCAATTTTATCTCTTTTGTATCAATTTCATCACTAATTCTTCAGAAAGGATGCTTATTCACTTAGGTTTAGTGAATAAGAGCAAAAATCCATGCAAGATATGGATGGGTGTACCCAAATAAAATATTTGGTATGAAAAGAAAGCACTAAAATTTGACAAAGAAAAGGACGTGAAGTGAAGCACCTCGCCAAACAGAGAAGAATACAGAACAACCAGTTCGGTTGTGAGAAAGTCATTAAAATCTCCCCTGAACTCATTGAACTTGGGTTCACTCATTAGAAAAATACCTGCTGCTATTAATACACACAATTGATGGAGAACATTTTACGAGGTCTTGGGTGCAACAGGGAAGGAAATAATTTTATCACTTTTCATTTCCTATTCATCTCCCATACATAGATAGATACAGAGAGAGAGAGGATTGTTGTGCATTATCCTACTTCTACATTGTCGCAACTTTTGTGGACAAATGAAACCGTTTCTATTACCGGATTTGCACTTATTTTCTCAAACGGTCATCATTCGCTATTCAGTTTAATTGCTTTTTCTCTCACTAATACAATTACAGATACATAAATAAAGCGAGGCTCGAGTGAGTATAGGGCAACGGTAAAACTACTTCCTTGTGGGTTCTGTAAATTTTATTGCATGAAAGATAAAAATTGGTGAAATATGGTTCAACTCGGTCGGAATGCATAAAATGTACACACGGTCTCAGGACTTGAATTAAGTCACGTTTCCTTCATACAGGTTATAAATACCGTGAGATGAGAGAGTATAAATTTAACAGCGGGTTCATCTGATTCTGTTAAAATTCTTGAATGAAATTGGATTAAATAAAATTCCCAAACGAGTAAAACCAAATCAAGAAGAGTTTTTAAAGTATTCTCAAATATATTAAAGTATGGATAAAATATTCTTTGATTCAGACCATTTAACAGCTCGAGCACATCTACCCACTACTCATCTCATGTACTTAATTACCCGTCAACATCAACTGAACTTGAACAACAATAATGTGCATGCCATAGCGGAACATAGTTGGAATTCCTACATGCATAATTATTATGACTCATGTTTACATGCTTACGTATCTTACAGTGAATAAATGCCATTGCATTGTATGGACGGATATTAGGAGAAGAATGTAGTAAAATAGTTTGTGATGTGATGCAAAGTGACGAGTTAAACATGGTGTAGGCAGGCTTGATCAGTGTTACACTTTTCCTTAGAGGAAGGCAAAATATGGATTTTTATGGCCGTGGGAAAGAGTTTTTGAAAAATGGACTGGGTTTTATTGGAAACAGTGAACGAACTGAAAAGAAGTATGAGCGTTATGAATTCTGAGAGACAGGTGGGTTGGGTTGGTCAAACTTCCTTGGCTTCGTTGTTACGATTACATACTTTAACAGAGTCTGTGGTATTATAACATGGTGTTAGATGATCAGTGGTGGGATGGTATTATTACGTATGCTTGTGTAACAAAACGACGGGGAAACCGTAGCAAAGATTTACTTTACTCACTCACTTACTTATGACTTTAATATTTAAATATTACGAGATCTTTTGCTGAGCTCTTGTTCTGTCGTTCACAAATTATTTCACGGTACTCAGTTTCAGCTGAACTAAATTCCATTTCGACATTTTCAAACTAAATGAACAAATCTTCTTAATTTATTAGATGCATATCTTGGCTTGTACGTAGCATAATTATTGGTGTCATGATTTTTACTGGTTGTTCTAAGGAATAAACATTGTGTTGCGCTTCCTGGATTTGGAAATGATTGAAATGCATTCAAACAATCAGGCACCTTAATTCTATCAGATGATGACACTCCTTAATATTCCGCAGGTGACTGGATACCCAAAGTTCAAAGTTAAATGAATATGGATTTTAAGAGCAAAACCACTTTTCTACCATGCATAAATGAAGAATTGAGCAAAGTGGAAAGTGCGAGTCAAGCATGGAACGAAAAAACTAAATGAAATTTACATTATTTGTGAGTTACGCCAAACTAAAGAATTGGAAGATCGGCGTCTATTGCTCTCCTTTGTTGCTCATATTGTATTGTTGCTTGCTGGTCTCAAACTGATTCAAACCAGCATGAGCATGAGAAATGCGTATGGATAATGTTCAACTTCAAAGGAACAGCATTCTAATCATAACGTAACATCAAAAGAAAACAGGACAACCAAGAAAAATCATTTTTTAACTTAAAATCAAGAACTGAGAATTGAAACTAGAATTCTGTTTCAGCTTGCACGGCACGGAACCATATTCCATATGCACCAGTAATCGTTTGTACGTTCCATATCATGTCAAAAGAATCCCGGTTTCAGAGATAGAAGTGATGGAAAATGTTTGTATTATTGTGTAACAACAATAAGTATACGCGGTGGATGGTAAAAAACTGCTCTGTGTAAAATACTTAGAGTTTTGAATTTTCAAGTCGTGACCAGCTCCCAAAAGAGCATGCATCGAGTAGAAAAAGTTGAACTGGGAGAATGATTGTCTCTTTTAAGTTAACAAATTAAAATTTATCTGGTTGGAACGCCTTCGTTTTCAGTAAGAAAATATCACACTCACAACTAGCAAAACCTCCAATCTTCATAAAAATGAGAAATTGCACTCATTTAAGAAATTCGAAGAAAATAATAAAATAACATGTTTTATACTCCCCTTTCATCAAACTCATAATGTGGTATGTAATAAGCACTTAAATTTTTAACTACACAATCAACCACCTTATGAGATCGCTGAACATGAAAATTTTATTGTGAGCTAGCCAAGTTATGAACACTTGACTAATTAGCCAAGTACTAGTGAGTTGGTCTCTCTAACTCTTTTTATTTTATTCTTTTCTAATAGGCCACAATTTCGCAGGCTTATGAATTGCGTAACTGCTCTAACATTTCAACAAATTCAGGACACCACTGTAATTATGGTAAGTGTCGTGGTCGAAAAAAACAAGGCCTAGCTTAATTCATAAATTTCTAACTAAATATTGTTTTCAAGTATAAAATTGGAAAAATTGCCTTTGCCAAATTTTTAAGATCATAGTATTGTGTTTCATAGAAATTTTACCAGTCCCAACTTGAGACAAAAATTATAGCGAAACTAAGTTGATTGTTCATTTTTGCAAGGTTCTTAAGTTTTATGTTGGTCGAGTAAACTACTACAAAACCGTAATTTATTTTGCAGAGATTATGAATGGTTTCTACCTGACAAATGAATTCAAATGACGCTCTAGCCTAGTCTTCAGTAACTCAAAAAGCGAACAAGTCTCATCTGATTCAATTATCTGCTTGATTACCCATCCAACTTATTACACATTATTGTTATGTTCTTGCATCTTGGTTAATAACTGTTGCTTCTTGAGTCAGGTGCATGGATGGTGTAACAAGGGTTTGAATTCTTAAAAATTACGAAACCAACATATCTCAGAATGACTGACTTCGTCTCAAGTTTCAATCGTTTGTTGCCGGGTAGGAATTGGATCTTGTGAATGTGGTTTTCAGCATCGTTACTTGTAGCAGATAAAGCCAGAAGCAGATAGAGTTCAACCCAAAAAATTATGATCAACTAAAGGTACAAAAGAACTGATAGGATTTAAGATGACATTTGAGGTTCCATGCTGACTTGGTTCAGTCGGAAGATAGCTGTCTCCTCCACCATATTATACGACCATTAAATTACATCAACTCTACCTTTTCTATGTATATTAGATCACCATTCAGATTAACATACTTATAAACGGATCTACTCTCAATGGAGTTGGACTGGAACCCACTACTCAGATTTCAAGTAAACTAGTAAACGTAGCCTTATTATTATTTTTATGTTTATTGGTTTGCTGCTCAATGCTCATAAAGAAGGGACAAGGGGTCCATTAAGATAATTTAATGAGACTCCTGCCTTGCAATTTTCCAAGATTTTTGATGTCCCATTGAGGTGAAGTGTCTCTTAAATTTTATTAACTTGACGCTCATTTCTTACTCTAATCACATTTTCCTCACTGGGACTTCTTCCTCATTTGAAGGGAACCATGATGCCTATGGATTCAACTCTTCCTTAATTACGTTCTGAACATATATACATTATTAATAACTATAACAAACATGTTTAAGAACGAGCGGGTCTCCACTAATCGTGGTGGATACAATTAGATCTAATCCAATTCTCACATTTGTTCATTTCATTTAAATGCATATTTACTAATTTAAATGACGATGTTTCAGACCACAAGCTTCGAAATATTGTAGATTCTCACATCCTGCATAAAATCCCGAGCAAAGATTCATTTGCTGATGGCCTTGTACAAATGTCAGAAAGAGAAGTGGGAGGCGTGTTGTGGTCTAGTTTAGTGGTTAACTCAGCTCGTGTTGGTTTGGTGGTACTTGTTTGTGGTAATTATATGGATCTAGATTAGTGTAATGAATTGCTGTTGAATGGTTGTGGTAGGTTGGGCAGAGCTGCCCTGTTGGTTGGTGAAGGGAAGATGATAAATGGGGTGGAGATTGCAAGTCATAAAAACAAAAGCAGTTCACGAAATAAAATTAAGTTCACTCCGCCCACTTCACGGAATCTGGTTCAATATTTTATTTTATTTATTTATCTATGAGTAACAGATCTTGCTCTTTACACGCACACCAGTCTACCTCATAAATTTTTGTTATCCATTTGGATCATGTATATTGCAATTTGACACAACTGACCACTTACGGCACGCTGATCTGAATTACTGCTTAAAGATCATTCGAATGATCGTAAACGCAAACATGCTGTCAAATCTCAACTTTTATTTTTATCTTTACGACACGCAACACACTATTATACTCACGATTTGTAATTTATTACTTAAAATATCGCATGGTGAACGATCACAGATATGAATGTGGTCTAATTTTATGATTGAGAAACTTTAACTGAATGTGACTATTCGAATGTAATCTATTTTTATAATATGTAGAAAATAATTGATGTCCAACTCCGAAGTTTGTAAGAATCTTTAATTTCTTCATCGCAATGATGCAAGTTTAACAACTTCTTTTTTATAAATAAAGCATCAAAATTGAATCGGGTTGAAAGTATTAAATTTATTTCTTTTTCTAATCAATCTATTAGTTACTCATAGCTTGCAGGCAAACAATCTTTCATCCAGTTGAGATCTGGTAAGTAATACAGGAGCTGCAAATTATTAGGAGTAATTACAACATGCCTCTTTGAACTGATTTATTTTAGCCCAGCAGAAATTCAACCCGTTCAAATTACTTCATTTATTAAACCGGGTGAATGCATTTTCTTGTCTGATTGGTGTATTAATCAACAAAAAGAGGTAAACCATGTTTTTAGAGCAAATTGAGACGAAGTTGGTATATATGTGTGTGGTAGAGAAATGGCGATCGTCAGTTCATTAAGGTGAAATAAGAATTATGTGATTTTTACAAGGGTTTTATCAGTATTTTGTTAATTTATGACATTGTGTTGAACTAACAAGTAAAGTGAAATGAACTCACATAAAAAATTAAGGCACACATTTGGATCGAGCGAGCTTAAAGGTGAATCTTTACATGCGGTTGAAGTTACCAGTCCAGAATAAACTACCCACTCGTAGATCATATTCTTTTGATCTGTAATAACAGAGTAAACTATTCTGCATCAAGCTCATACTCACGCTTCGTCCAACTCTTCCATGTCATTAAACTAACGAACTAATAACTAACTTTTGCCGATCTAACTGCTCAAATGTTGCACGACGATCAAATTCAGTTAAAATATTAACCACAAAACAGATCGGACTAACCAAACCAAAAACCTCAGCCTGCATGTAAAACCAAAAAGATGGACCACAAAGCACGCATCCTGTAAAAGGTAATGCCAAAAAAGTAAATTAAAGCACAAATCCATATTTCGTGCATGTTTGAAAACTTTGCCACAATAATTTGTGTAATGATGGCTTTCCTTTGCTCGTCGTGTGAATTCATTAGGTTCTGTGTCTAATTTGTACACCCATTTCATTCGTTATTGGGTGATGTGTATTGCTGAACTCTATTGGAATTCATGACCTTGTATTATAGTTCGATCTGAACTGACCCGTGTGTAAAATCAAAGAATGAACCTGTAAAACCGATAACCCCTGTAAAAACAGTATCATTACAATTCTATTGAACTTTATCTCAGAAACAATTCGCTTTGCACATTTTTAGTTTTGATTTGACAAAAAAACAAAACAATCTATTCAACGATACAAGTGCCTAGGGCAGTAATTACACAGAACGAAAGATACTTCACTCATCATCTTCAAAAATCTTCATCTCGCTCCAAGTCATACCAACAACCCCAAATAGTGCCGTATATCCTGTAACTTCAGGAAATGCATAGACTAGATAATGATGAAAGATGCATTTGATTTGATTTGATGGTATAGTTGTTTGTTTCAACTTCAAGTGAAATGCTGGTGGCATAATCCACACTGTCTGATTAAAGAAACGAAATGAGTTTCAGTTTGGTCAGCTCAGTTATTTCGAAGATCGTGTATCTTGGCTGAGTTGACGAATGGCCGGCAAATGGACAAGGCTGACAGACCAAAGAACAATGAGTGAGAGAGATGAGTGAAAAGCTAGCGAGTGCCTTCACTTTTACCTTCCTCGGCCGACAAGTAGCTAATAATAAACAATGACTATCCATCCATCGAACATTGTGGCGATATTGTTTTTTCAGAGTTTTTTTAGCTTACAAAAATTGATTGAATACAGAAAAGGATATGCAGAGAATTGTCTGACGTCGGCCCCTTGGAAGATGAACTGGATCCTTGTCAATTGTAGTGAATAACCACACAGTACCGTCCATCCCAACCCAAGTTATGTGTTCCCTTCACAGCTAGTAGACTATCCATTCGAAAATAGAAACAGAGCAGTGATTCCTCCTGTACAAGGATAATTGTTTGATAAATTAATACGTATCAATCTCCAGTCAGTGAAATAATGGAGTGGATGGAATAGAAGACCGCAGCAGTACAAAGCAAATGCTACAATTCCGTACGTGTGCCAGTCCAATCAACCAGCCACCAAGCCACCTTTTGGATAATGCAGATGGACTTGGACAGCCTAATGCAAGATATCAACTAAAATTATTGTAATCAGGAATAATAGTCTTGCTCTGGCTCAACAATGGAACCCATCTAGTCCTCAAGGAAGCTTGATTATTACCTTTGCCCATTCGTAAAAAGATTAAATTAACACGTGCGGACATTTGAATTGCAATGCAATCGTCTTCTTTAATTAGTTACATGATGAGTGTGGATGGATATCACTAGCAACTCCCAGCGGTAAGTAACAAATACAAGTAATACTTTTCTTCTGTCGCTCTATTCCATTACAATCACCGCTTGTTAATTTGCTTCATTTTTTTCACGTGCAAATTAAGTAGCTTGGCTGTTTCTGCTCACATGTATTCTTTCATCTAACCAATACCAATGCACTGACCACTCAAACAATAAACGAGACTGGACTGTCACCTCATTTCCTTTCTTTACTTTGTAGTTACTGAAATGAGATGAGAACAATTCCCCGTCGTGTTACATTATATATTTGGTGTTTGATCCATCCAATTGTTTTACACTGAATGAGGTATCACGGATACATAATGATTGAGCGTCTTCCCTTCTACTGAAATCATTCGGAATACAGGAAAGAGAAGGATTGAATTGTACTGCTCTCTCCGTCCTTTGTTTCATGTCTTTTATTTTAAGGTATGCCACGATTGACAATGTGTTTAATCTGATATTCCTAGTCATTTTTGATTTTTTGGGCATCATCTTCCACTTATAAAGTTGAAATTTGCCGCATGAATTCAACCGCAGTCCGCTCCCTTTGGCTTCAGTTTTAGTTATCCTGTACATGCAATCACCATCCGAGTAGCTGAGTGACAGAACAAAAGAGTAAAAAAGAACAATCAGATGACACCGTTTTTTTCTTATTTGAGCT
Source organism: Folsomia manolachei (assembly GCA_036491905.1). NCBI lineage: Eukaryota > Metazoa > Arthropoda > Collembola > Entomobryomorpha > Isotomidae > Folsomia > Folsomia manolachei. The sequence goes on along the minus strand of JAAXNX010000664.1, from coordinate 1,932 downwards.
TTTTCCTGGGAAGGAATTCCCAGGTAATGGATAGCAGCAATTCTTGCCTACTAAGACAATTGGGGGTCGTGGTAAGCCGAATACAATTGACTGAATTGAAGCGTGTACAAAAATATGTAAAGTAAAGTGGTCCATCGACATATCTGAGTCTGATTTTATTTGTTGTGAGGACACCAAATAAGTGGGATGAAGCATGGCGTTCTAGTTTCAAAACAGTTTTGCAATAAGCATATAAAATGAAATAATTATTTTACAAGTGCTGCGCGCACATGTGTATCTATGAAAGCTTTTTGTTATCGGGTAAAAAAATCACGTAGAATTGGAATTTCAATTACAATGCAACTTCCCTGCTCGTAATAATCATGAAATGTAATGACCGCTCTAATTTGTAAGACGCAGCTAGACAAGTTATTGAAACAACTCGTTAACAAACATTTCAACATGTCAAATGCTCACAAAACAGGATCAAGTGAAAGAAATTCCATTCTAGACAGATGAGCAGAGCAGTCAAGCAATAACAAAGTTCTACTGCATTACCTATTATACTCACTGACAGCTTGTGGATAAACTGGATCTGTCTAACCGAGCCATGAACATAATCAGCTACTTACTTACTGGACGACCACAACTACTCTAGAAATGCCACAACAAACACTTCATGTTATGTGATGTGTTTCAGATTACTTGTGCGATAACGCCCCTTCATTCTCATCATCAGACAATAATTTATTTGTTACAAAAAGAGCGAGAGGAGGAGGCAAATCTCACTTCACGCAAGGCTCGATCTTGTTCTCATTTTTTTACTCTTATTGTTAGCTTAACATAATTCCATTTTTGCGTGAGCAGCTCCAGTTTGCTTTTTAAAATTGCGGGGCTACTGGGCTTCTGGACATCTGGACCATGTAATCTTCCAATTAGCTTCACAGATTAGATAGACCGTGGGGCTTCCATTTTTCTTCATTCTTTCATTCTTATTTTCTCGGCATGTCTACTTGATCCCATTTACTCACTTATTTACAATTTGTTCTCCTTTCATCGCACCAATTTATTTGCCTCTCATTTTTAATTTGGTGTATTCAGAAATCATTAATCACCTGATCTTTGTATGTTGGTGAAAATCATGCTGGTCATTTGTGAACATAATTGTAATCTGGAACTGGGAATAGCCAAAAATTGAGAGGCAAAGTGAGACTGTTTTCTTTAAAGCTGGTAAAACAATTGTTAGGAATGTAACAATTGGAATATTTTCCGAACATCTTTAATAAGTGAAACTGATACCGTTGTTGGATGTTACTGCCTGTCTGGCTTGCTCATCCAAAAATGCAATGATCTTGAGGCGATTACACATTTCTCGTAAATGGTAACTGAAACTGAGTCAGATGGAGGCTGGTCGACTTACAGCAATAAACACAGCCCAAGCATGGCAGCAACATGAGTTAAATTACCCATGAAATGGTTTAAATGTTGTGAAGTGGTTGTATAATGAGCTAGTATAACAATTCGTAATGGACTCGATCTGTCCGTCAATCCCGTTTTGTGATGGGATGAAGGCGAAGGGTTGCTGGCTGAGCTACGACGTTACCTTCACAGTTAGATACAAAATGCAATATGGAATATAAATTACACAGAAAACTTGCCTTTGCTTAGTCTCTACTTAAAATCTTCCAAATTAAATCTGTTGTCAGAGTTGAAGTTGGATTGGTCGTATCAAATTCAAATTCCAACTTCAAATTTAGCCACAGATTAGAATTAAATGCACGATGTGTATCTACTTAGGAAATTTTTTGTATTACAGATAGTTTGTATGTTTCTTAAACTATCGGGATCTGAGTCATAATAGGAGGATGTTTCTGCAACTTTATAATTTGTTAGAATCTATTTCAAAGAAGTGGCATCCATCCATCCAATTTTGTTCCGTGACGAGAATTTCCA
>JAAXNX010000663.1:0-24961 GCA_036491905.1 Folsomia manolachei | reverse complement strand
TCCCAAGGATTCCATGATTTCTGCACAGAATGGTAGGCAAAGGTGACAATTTTGCAAGAGCAGCCAAGACCCGGCCACCACTGAGTCTGATATTAAGGACCGTGCTTCTATATTCTGTTTCATTTCTTCATACCATTGTTCAAGAACGACGAAAATTTGGGGCACTTGGGTGGAATTGTGCATACGAATTTAACAAAGCTGACTTTTCTGCAAGTGTTCAATTCATTCAGAACTTTCTTGAAGAACTTGATCCAAAAAAGGTATTCTTTTAAGAAGCAATTTGGTCGAATTTTTTTAACAAATTAGCTTCACACCGATTTCCTTTTTTTAATTGCAGCAAACGATTTCGTGGCCCACAATTTGTTACATGCTAGGTGAAGTGCAATACGGCGGTCGAGTTACTGATGACTTTGATAAGCGATTATTAAACACTTTTACAACAACATATTTCAACGAATCTCTCCTTCACGGACAATTTGAGTATTACAAGGGCTATCGTGCCCCAATGGTAATGCAGTGGGATTACAATTAATAGTTAATTTGTTGTGGGATGGACATTAAGATTCTTCGAATTTTATGAATGCAGACACGAAACCTTTTCATTATTAATGAAATCATTAATAACTTGCCCGCTGTGGATTCACAAGAAGTTTTTGGCTTACATCCGAATGCAGACATTACGTACGAAACTCTGCAATAACTGGAAATTGACTTAATCAACATTACGAGATTTGTCTCCTTGTTGTTTACCAGGTTCCAGATAAATGGTGTTAAGAAGATATTTGATGCAATTCTTGGAGTCCAACCCAAACAAAGCGGTGGGACAACTGGGGGAGAATCTAGAGAAATGGTAGTATTGAAAATGGCAGAAGATATGCTTAAGAAGTTACCTCCAGATTATGTCTCGTTTGAGGTTGGTCGGAATTTTATACAAATGAATTGCTCAGAAATGTCATTGTTACATGAATTGTTTTGTGTCAGGTGAAAGATGCGCTAAACAAAATGGGATCACTTCTGGTACCAAATTTTTCATTTTGTGTACATTTAGCTGTAAATAAGTAAGTCATGTATTTATTGTTTAATTCATTTTTTAAAGCCCATGAACATCTTTCTACGGCAAGAGTTGGACAGAATGGCCAAAGTTCTGAAAGTTGTTCGGGCCACTCTTTCTGATCTTAAACTGGCAATCGAAGGAACAATTATCATGAGTAATAGCCTACGCGAAGCTTTGGACTCCATGTATGACGCTCGTGTTCCGGAATCATGGGGAAAAGTAAATTTCTTTGTAACAATGATTAATTTGTGGATCATAAAAGAAAGCCAAATCTGGATTTTAGATATCTTGGGAATCCGGCTCCATTGGATTTTGGTTCACTGAACTCCTTGAAAGGTTTTAAAATAGATATAGCTAATTTTGGTAATAAGCCTTCAGAGCTAATCAAAAAAAATAATTTCAGACATGCTCAATTTAAAACATGGTTGTCTCACGGACGACCACGAGTATTTTGGATGACGGGCTTCTTTAATCCCCAAGGTATGACTGAAACATTGCAAATATCCACATTATAGTTTAATTTTTATGTGCATTTCATGTCAGGATTTTTAACTGCAATGAGACAGGTGCGGATAGTATTCAAAAACTTTAGTCATACAACAATTTAAAATGTTTACATCAAATGTGCAGGAAGTAACGCGAGCACAACGGTCCAAAGGTTGGGCGTTGGACTCGGTGGTTCTACAAAATGTAGTCACTAGGTTTTGGAAAGAAGAAATTACAGAGTCCCCAGCTGAAGGTAAATTTGGAATATCTTTTCATTCCTTAAATTACCGACTCGTTTATAATTCTGAGCTATATTTTTTAAGGTGTATACGTGCATGGCTTGCACGTGGAGGGTGCCAGCGTGGAGAAACGAACTGGAAAGCTGGTGGAAAGCAAACCAAAAGTTTTGTACGAGCCTGTTCCCGTGATCTTCATTTTTGCCGTAAACACCACTCTTGGAAAAGATCCAAGACTTTATGAATGTCCAATTTATCGAAAACCTAAACGAACGGATGCCAACTACATTGGTAACATTATAAAATGAGCATGGGAAGATTATTAATTACAAAATTAACGTTTTTCAGGTTCCATTGATTTTCAAACTGATGCCTATCCAAGGCACTGGATTATGAGAGGAGTTGCTTTACTGTGCGACACAAAATAATTATGAATTCCAATGCAATACAATGAAAGCTAGTCTCAATTTATTAATGATGAATCATTGTTGTTTAGAAATGTCACAATTTTAGCAAAATTTAGTAAAATAAATATTCAATCTCGACTCAAAATTTCAAACAAACTTTTCAAGTAAGGTGGTAGACTGTCCCAAGGATTGGCCCCGGAGTCATCAGTCGCATAAATGAAACCCAGACATTCTTTCGCAGCCAAAATTGCAGTTTCGTTCAGAGTGGGAACATTGTATGGGAACATTCCTAGTGCTTCTCTTCCTGGCAAACTATTATATTTCGGATTACAAACAGCGTTATCAGATAAGATGGATAAGAGCTACTTTCATAAATCATGACGGTGTCAACAGCCTCGAAATATCCGAGTGGTACATTTGACCCAGGATTGCCCACTGTAAAGCTGTATCCCTGCTTCTTTGCATATGCATCAAGGGCGGCGTAGTAATTTATGTGTGAGGTCACATTGTCGTTGGTCATCTCATCGAAGAAAATTCCGTGTGGCTTGTACCACGCCTTCCAGTTGTTCATATCCGTCTGCACGACTTTCCTAGCACGTCGCGTATAATTGGTATAAACGTAGCCTAGGGTTTTGATGCCTGCCTTTTTCAAATTGGAAATGGCAGTGGCATAAATGAAATCCTTAGATGAGCCAGGTCCATTATTTGGATTCACTATGGCCCAAACTTCGACGGGATATTGGGCTACGGCATCCTTCAGAGGTTTCCAGGCGTCAGTACCGGACTGCGTTAAGGGGTAACTGTACAATGGGATGATGCTGCCTCGCTCAACTGGTAGTTGAAGTAAGATCAAAATTACAAAAAAATAGTTTTTTATGTATTCATAAATAATTCAAGGCAATAAATTCTTTACCGGCATTCGTAGTGGAAAGAATTGCGCAAAAAAGGCCAAATAGTGAACTCGGACGTATCTTCCAGAACTTGTAGGTAGAGAAGTAAATTCTCAACATCTTGTGAAAATGTTATTAGTTTTTGTTTAACGAAATATTTGCCGAACTGTCTCAGGTCTCCGAGTTATGTGATGTAGTGTAATTTTCCATTCCACATTAAACCAAATTTTACTTGCGTGAACAAATACGTTCTGAGAATTATTTTCACAATTTGCTAATTTATTCGACACGGCGTGCGGTTTTATAAATGAATGCAACAGAATTAGTTGGAAAATTAATGTGTTTAGCATTGAAGATGATGTCACCATAAATCTATTTCAAATGGAGAAAAAAAGGTTAAACTAGACGGGTCTGCAAACATGAGAATAATCCTCATAAACATGCATATGAATAAAGAATATATGATGTTAACTGCAGGTTAATCGTTGGAAGGATTTTGTTATCGTGGAATATTAAGTATTGCTAATAGTCGGTTATATTTATTAAAAAGGATTATGAAAAATTAAATACTTTTATAATTAGAAGTGAAGAGACATTAGATACTGCAATTAACAAAATCTAAAATCCTCAGTATAAGAAGTACCACTTTGTATGTAAATGAAGAACAATTGTTTCCGTATTTCCAAAACTAATCATGTTTAATTGTAATAAAATGATAAATAAATTAAAAAAAGAATGTAAAAGTGATTGAATACAAAAATCAATAATCTCCGTAAAATCCCTGGCTATGAGTCCTTCTTGGAGGAACGACGGGAGAAGGACCTTTAGGTTTACGTGACCCGGATGCAATGACATTTGAATGACCCGTGTTTGTTTGCCGAGGACTCCGACTCCGGTCACGGTCATATTCTCTAGACTCTCGAAGGACGGAAAGGTCAAATGGTAATGGAGAATTGAACATACGCCGTGTAAAAATTGGCGAAACTCGTTCACTTCTGCATGCCATTTTACAATTAGCACCGTTTTTTATGACATGTGCATGGTTATCATTAATTTACCCGTCTTCCTCATCTCCAGAGATTTGCAGAGCAACAGGATTTCTCTTCACTATTGCTTCCATATTCTCGATCACCTTTCGAACATCCAGTCGTGTGTTTTTCGACACGAATGCTATGTCCTTCAATGGCTTAAATATTCTGCAAAGAACCACATCAGCACATCACAATATAGTTCGTTTATATATCAACCGAAATTACGAAATGGCAGCAATTCAAGTAACTCAATTATACCTGCGCACGTAAACTATTGAGACAACCACAGCAATAATTGCAATTATAACCAATCCAATAACAGCTCCACCCAAAATAATTACAATTTGCTGCAGATCCTGTGCAGATAAATACATGGGAAAGTAATACAGTTTGTTGAAATAAAGTGTAAATGTTGCTTGAGCTAATGTAGTTTGAAATCTTACGTCAATGTCCGCTTTTGTTGCAGTATCTGACATTTTGAAGAATGATTTCTGAAGTATTATAATAAAATATTCAATGGCAAGAGGCCAAAGTTTAAAGAAAAAATAACGTAATTTAACGTTACAATTAAAAATGTAAACGATTATGGCCACTGAATGGCTACATTGAAGCAAAAATATTTTTAACAGATCATCCAGAAATGACCATCATGTATCACTCATGACGGTGAGATGGATTAAACGGCATCCATTAAATGGCATTCCTTCCATATTTAGCAATTGCACAAGGGCTAATTTTATTGAGGGCAGATTTGAAGGATTATCAGAGATATGCGATGGATTAATTATTTTGGACATTTTCAATTGTTGATCATTCTCCACACATACACTCACATATTATGGGTGTATTTACAAAAGTCCAAGAGAGTCTCATTTTATGTACGTCTGAACTCTTATGAATAGCAAAATAATAAACAATCTTAACTCAACATAGTCAAGCGAAATTTTACTGGATCAAATATTTACGATTTTCATATTGCATGTATAGTACATATAGATGACAGTTTGCTCTACGAGTAATGCATGTATCTTTAATGTTCGGGACTAACAGGATTGCACTATTTGTATTATTACTTTGCTAATTTTTTGCATGATTCAGCCTTTGTCAAATACAGATCACAGATCTAATACGGGTTCAATGTAAACAACTATTGATTTTCATTAACCCAACCCAACCGGCGGACACGAGAAAAGCTAAAAGTAATAAAACACAAGGCCGTTTTTTATGGCGAGATGTGCATGATCTTTGTGCAAATTCGGTCCATAACGCTGTCGTCACGACCTCGGAAAGAGGATGGTATAGTTCTGTAATACAAGTTCATGACTCATTCTACTATGTACAGGCAATCCGCATGTATGTATACTGACTGTTTTGGGGACAAGTGTGGTTAGAAGTTCCAACTTGGAAATTGAAATAGCAACAGCTGAAGTATAAACGACAACTTGACAAATTTTGCAAAAAAGCGACAACAAATTCTTGGACATGGCTGGTTCATATGAAATAATCGTAAGTTTTTCATATACATTAAGACATTAATCGCAGCGAATTTTTGCATAATTTAAAATTTACAGGATCCTACTATCCGACCCTTCCAGCCCTTTAATGCACTTGACGATGCAAAAACTCTTCGAAGTGCAATGAAAGGACTTGGAACAAATGAAGCTAAAATCATAAAAATTTTGACGAAGCGTACAGCAAAACAAAGAACAGAAATTGCAAGGATTTTCAATCACGAATTTGGCAGAGTAAGAATGGAATGGAAACTTGTGCTTGCAATTGTTTTTATTCATCACATGAACTCTTCATATATGTTTCCGGTTTATTACTTCATATTTAGGAACTCGTTGATGACTTGAAATCGGAGTTGGGTGGAAAATTTGAGACAGTTATTGTTGCATTGATGGATGATCCATCTGAATACTGTGCAAAAGAGTTGAATTCTGCTATGGACAAACTAGGAACAAATGAAGATGTTCTGACGGAGGTTGGTATTTCAAGAGTTTGGAAATTTACAATTTATTGCACATGAGATGAGATTCTTATGTAATTCTTAATAGATTTTGTGCACTAGAGGAAATGAGGAAATTCGGAAGATTTCTGATGCCTATACAAAACTTTATGAAAAAAGTTTAACGTCCGAACTGTCCGGCGAGGTGTCTGGAGATTACAAGCGATTACTGACGCTGCTTCTTACGGTACTACAATTTACTCATGATTCGAAATCAAATAAATTCCTATGCTAGCAGATATTCACTGGCTCACGAATGTTTACATGCAGAATGTCCGTGAGGATAAAAGGGTAGAGCCCGGAAAAGTCAGAGAAATTGCAGAAAGCTTATACAATTCTGGTATCGCATTAATTCTTTACCTTAACGCTTATTAGGAAATATTATTTAATTTTTGAACAATCCTTTGCAAAGTTTGCTAAAAAATTATGTTTTGCTCTTTTGATTTATTCAGACGCCTCGATCAAACGATCAATTTGATGCTGTGCAAACAGCCAAGAAATTGTATAATGCAGGCACGCTTTTTTATTTTATTATTTTTTGTAATCTCGGCTAAATAATGTTTACATGCAGAATGTCCGTGAGGATAAAAGGGTAGAGCCCGGAAAAGTCAGAGAAATTGCAGAAAGCTTATACAATTCTGGTATCGCATTAATTCTTTACCTTAACGCTTATTATTAAATCTTATTTAATTTTTGAACAATCCTTTGCAAAGTTTGCTAAAAATTATGTTTTGCTCTTTTTGTTCATTTAGACGCCTCGATCAAACGATCAATTTGATGCTGTGCAAACAGCCAAGAAATTGTATAATGCAGGCACGCTTTTTTATTTTATTATTTTTTGTAATCTCGGCTAAAACGTGTTTATTTAATTCTGCTCAAAATTACCAAATTTATCCTATACCTTTCCCAGGAGAAGGATGTCTTGGAACTGATGAGGAGGTAGATTAACAATAATGCATGCCAAAAACTCATAAATATTTATTTAAATTTAACTTGACAAGGTTTTCGTCGTGGCACTGGCTCACCATTCGTTTCCACAATTGAAACTGGTTTTTAAAGAATATGAAAAATTGTCTGGCAAAACAATTGAGCAAGCTGTGAATTCCGAGATGTCAGGCGACTTGAAGGAAGCCATTTTAACCATTGGTAATCAAACAATGGATATTCCATAATCCACTAATTTTCCATAAAAAATAAAGTGTCATAATAACCCAGCCCGCCGCGTGGACTGCCTTCCACGATACTTTGCTGAGCGGCTCCACGACGCCATGACGGGATTGGGGACTTCGGACCGAACTCTGATCCGAATAATCGTGACCAGAGCAGAAATTGATTTGGGCGCAGTCAAGAAGGAATATCAAGCACTTTATCATAAAACATTGGAAAGTGATGTGGCAGGAGAGACAGGAGGAGACTATGAAACAGCTCTGTTGAGCATTTTGGAAGGGAATTAGTTATTTATGTGAAATCTATGAATTTAAAAAACTGTTCTAAAATTAAAACAAATCTCAAGTTGTAGACTTCATCAACTCACAAAATTTAAACTTTAAAATCTCAATGTTTCTCAAAGGGTGCTTGACTTATGACTTATTTTACTTTTGATCTGAATGTCGTAAATGGGGTTTGTCATTCCAATTATATAATTATTTTAATTTTTCTTGCATTTCATCTGCTCTGAATAAAATTCAGTAATTGGCACAAAATTGCGTCTTCTGTTTTTACCGTGCATCTCAAATTCCCAAAAGGTCATTCATCTCCCGGTGGGTGGTGGAGTTTGTTCTTTTTTTCACTGCTTCTGTTCCTAAAGTCGTTAATCCATTCCATAACATCATTAACAATCTGATCCCATTTAATTAATTAATTAATTAGCAATAAAAGTCTTCTGCAGAATCAGTCCAGTCAGAAACATGAACAACCTGAGGGAGTTCCGTGCTTCGGTAGAAGGTGAATTGGCTGTCAAGCCGGTGAAGACGATTGCGGAAAAAAATGCCATTTTGCGATCCAAATTATCAGTCACTGGACAAGAATTGGCTGAGAGGAAGAGTCTATTGAAGCAGAGTAAGATTTATTACTTTGCTATATTGTATATCATTAAGCTTCATAATTTGCAATTGTAGTGGAAAATGAAGTAAATCTTGCCGAAGGAAGTTTGAGCATTGTTGAAGAAAAATTGCGAGGGATAAAGGAAAAATGTTTTCATGCCAAGAATTCTCTCGAGGAAAAGGAAATTTTACATGAAGACCTCGTCAAAGAATTGGTGGAAGTGCAGTGGCGAGCAAAATTGGCACAGGATCAATACAATGGATTGGAGGTGGCATATTTGGATTTTCAAATTGACAAAGCTCTCCGAATTGATCAGGTTAATGCTATGGGAGGCAATGGCAGGGATGAGGAGAAGCGGAGGGAATTAGAGGAATTGAAAGGGACTGTCCAAAAATATAAGGACTATAGTAAGTGATATTGATGATAGTACTAATATAAATTATGGAAGTGGATGGTTAAGTTTGGTGGGGTTTTAATTTTTGTGGATCGTTTTTTCTGACAGAGGAACGCTTGGCGAAGGGTGACCCAGAACTTTTGCGGATTCAGTCGGGAGATGCATTTGTGGAGTTGGAGAGTCGGAAGAGTGGGATCAGAGACGCCTTTGCTCGCCGTGAAGCTAGGATTGAAGGGATTTATATGGAAATTGATGAAAAGAAAGAAGCCTCAGAAGGTTTGCGGCAGGCACTTTTGATTAAAGAGGTATACAGTTATTTCTTATTAAATGGATGTCAAACTAATTTATTTGATGGCATTTTAAATGGTTTTTCAGAAAGGAAATAATGCCAAACTTCGAAGATTGCAGAGAGAACTTCAAGACAAGGAGTCCACTGAAAATCATCTCAAGCAAACTGTCGAGTATTTGGATCGTCATATTGATCCTGCAGTTTCAAAGGGCAGTGGGGCTACTCCTACGACTCATCCGGCTCTCTATGACGGTATCGGCAATATCAGTACTTCATCAAACAACAAGAGTGCAACAAAGGGGAAGAAAGCCTATGGTGGTCGGAAGTGAGAAATTCGTGAGACAAAAAATTTCCTTACATTCAATTTTTATTTAAAGGTATAAACCTACGCCACTTTTTCATAAACTTTATTCTTCCAATCTTTATAAGTTAATTTACTACGTACTTTAGTATTCAAAAATTGTTGGTTGATCTGAAAAACTTACACGCTGCGGTTGAGTTCCCGGATGTTCTTTCGGAATAAAAGAATTTAAACAATTTGTATCTTCCATTCTTGTGTTAATATTATTCGGGTATAACTTATAGTTGGAAATGTTACGTATCCCAATCTATGAAAATTAAAATGTAATTATTCCTTTGTTATAATCTGTTCTGTATTGCAACCTGGAAATCTCCAGGTTAAGAAAACTACCACAAGGTTTTAATTACTAACCGCAAGTAAATTATGAGCAAGTGGGTGAACAATGTGTAAACCTATCGGATGGTAAATAGTGTCGTTTTGTTCATAAAGGAAGGAACACATCTTCAGTAGTGCCTATATTACAAAAAACGAACAATTTATATTTTTCACATTCACGTGACTTATGAACGGTGGCGTTTTCAGAAAAATTCTTACATTTTCGAATCGCGTTTTAAAACAACACCCCATCAACCTGCAAGTAGAATACCACAAAATAGATTCCAAAGTGGTTCCCCAACTCACTCTTTCAGCGTCGTCAAACAGAGCATTGATTCCTTCAATTGTATTAGTAAAAACTTCCTGCGGCACCTTACAAATTTTGATGAAGCCAAAAGTATTAATTATATAAATTAAATTGTGCTTTACAACAACACTCACAGATCCATTTAATTGTTTAGGGAAAACGGTAGAAAATCTTATTTCTGTACTCGTGATGCCAGAATAATCACGATCAACTTCAATGTGAAATGCAGGGTGTTTCCAGTCCAAGACTTTTGCCTCGTTATCAATATCAGTTTCAGGGGGGTCACATTTTCGGTTATCATTCAATTCATCTTCTACTAGTGCAGTGGCTGGGTCACAATCTTCGAATTCTTGCCCTGTATCTTTGACTGACGGGAGGTTTTCACTATTCTCAATTCCCGGGACTGACTTTGTTTTTTCCTCATTTGACCTTTTATAAATAAACTTCATAATTTTACTAGTGAAATGGAGTCTATTGCATAAATACACATATTTGCGCTAAGTACTAGGGCCGCTGAAATGCTGCATTTACATGCATTTTAATAAAATTGTCAACGACTACGATATTTTTGTGAAGCTGAAGGCACATCTTCCGTTGATGGCACTGTCCAACATGAAGTTTTCTTAGTCTTGCAGCTTTACTCTGTATTTTCATTACTTTTATTATTCTTTTAATATGCTGGCTAATAATTAATGTGACACATATTTATAAACTATCGTAAATTTTCAACAACCGTCATTGCATGTAAAACCAATTCTTCTTGGTAAGGAAGTCCAACGATTTGAACACCAATTGGCTACGGGGTTAAGATTTTACGGGATACGGGACTACCTCTTTTTATTGGTTTTTTTGCACGTTTCAGACAATTCTAAAACTTTTTTTTTTTTTAATTTTTCAAAAAAAAACTTGGAAATTTTTTGAAAAATAAAATTTTTTTTGGACAAAATTGTATTTACATACGCTCGCTGAGCTTTGCCTAACCTGCTCGCTTCGCTCGCCAAAGGCATCAATACCCCTAGATGAATTTTTTAACAGAAAATCAAAAAACTGAAAAAAGTTTTCCTAAAAATTTTTTCCAAGTTTTTTTTCGAAAAAATATTTTTTTTTTGAAAAAGTCTTAGAATTGTCTGAAACGTGCAAAAATGCAATAAAAAACAGTCCCGTATCCCGCATTCCAACCATATCCACGCTTTGCCTGGCACCCTACAACATTCGGACAAAAATGTCATGATCGATTATAATTATTTGTACGCATGTATTAGTTAGGCATGCAAATGAACCTTTTGAGCTAGTCTTAAAATAAAGTCTCCATTATCCTGGTAAGAGTTGATACGTTTTCCAGATTCCTTTCCGAATCGAACAACGCCAGCTGTATGAAAATTGAGTTGTTTAAATCAAGTTATGATAATTATCAAAATGACATATATGCATTATACAAACCTGGCATATCAAACAAATTAAAAGGCATTGTGTATGCAACGGCCTCTGAAAAATATAAAAAGCGTAATATAATATGTAGTGGGCACTTCATTCAACTGCTTACAAAATTGGTACGTACGTAATATTTTCCCCGGAATATTGTAAGGGATTGCAGGATAAGGGAAGGCCGGAGTAATGAGGACATCAATATTTTTAGATAACCATTGACTTTTAATGTAATCCAACATTAGTTTCCGTTCTACAATTTTACCCCATAAGCCAGCACTTGTCCAACTTGTGTCCCCAGCTATTTAATACAGAAAAATGTGCGTCAATTACTTGATTCAATTCCATCATGGATTTTCTATGCGCATGATTAGTTTTAGTTACATCGAAGCATTTTTGCAGTCAATGGAGAATAAAATATTGGCAGCTTTATCGGTCCTAGTTTAAACTCAACGGCGTGTGCCATCAATTTTCTTGCCCATAATGGTAAGCGAGCCATCCAATAAGTTGTGATTGCTGCGTCGGATATTGACTCTGCTATCCTGAAAATACGCATTTTTATTTGATTTTAAATAAGTATTTATTTATGCTTTCGAAAAATCATAAGAACTACACAAGTTTACTGACCATAAATTTTTAAACACAGCTCCTAGATCTGCATGTGCACAATGAAAAATAAGATCCATGACTTGGTCAATGTTGGGCATTTGGAAGGCAACTACTTCATGACCATCGGCTTTTAGTTTACCAACAGCTTTTAACAGAACATCTTCCGTGTCCCCGATCAATGGGAAGTACGAATGTGATGTGTAATACCCAAACTTTAATTTTCTTGACGGGCTAAACAGCTAAAAATGTGCTTTAATTAAAACTTCTTGCAATATCTGTATGTTCACTTCTCATCACTGGAACTTCTTACATTTTCGTTCCATGGAATAGGAACAGCATTTGGATCCAGTAAGGATAAAATTCCACTTTCATACAAGGATTTGTAAGCATAATTAAGCATTTTGGTACTTTTTGCCATAAATCCATTAACTGAGCATACTAAATTTTCAAACGTAATGAATTATACTAAAATTAAGTGCCCACATTAGTGAAATACACTATAAATAAGAATTTCATAGCCACATACTTGGAACCATGACCGTTCCTGCATTTCGGAATCCTTGTGAACTCATTCTTAACATGGACGGCTTCATTCCAGCAATTCCACAAAAATGAGCCGGAATCCGAATAGATCCACCCATATCCGTTCCCACGCCTAGTAGGGAACCTCCTGCAGCAATTAGGGCTGCACACCCCCCACTGGAACCTCCCGGACTCAATTTACTATTCAAGGGGTTCAGTGTTTCCCCATAAATACTATTTCCACAGGCATACGTGAACAAGGACTGCGGAACATTTGTTTTGCAAAATGGCAAAGCTCCCAATTCCTTAATAATTGTTAATTACTTGAACGAGCATAACTGAAACTTTGATTGCGAAATTAATATGAAACTCACTTTTAATGCCTGGACAATAACGGCGTCTTCTTGAGCTGGACGGAATAAAAATTGAGCAAATCCCATGGTACTGTCCATTCCGGTAACGTTACAGTGTTCCTTGATGCTCACTGGGATACCGTGCAGAGGACCCTTTATTTGTTCCAAGCTGTCTAATTCTGATGCCCATTCCTGTGCAAATTCCACATTCGCCAACTTACATGCAAATAAAGTATAATTGAATAATTTAGAAAAGAAAGGCCAACCAATGCTTCCGGAATGAATTCCGTGATGCAGTTAATCCTCCGGGTGACAATAATGGCCTATCGTAAAAGCAGAAATACATTCGTTAAAGAACTTGTGATAAGTTAACTACCGATAAGCTAATTATGGATGTTCACTTTTTTCCTCACCTTTGAAATATAAGCCTCCAACACTTCGGTTGCGGACAATGTTCTGTTTTGTAATGCATTGATAAGATTTTCTTCCGACAGTCTCAAAATTTTTTGCCTTTTCCCATTCAATGGGAATTGGGATTCAATTACATGGAATTGTTCTTCTCGCTCCAAATCTTTTTTTGCAGTTAAATCCGAATTAATTTTTAGTTTCTGTAACAGGGAAAAATAAGTTTAGGATCACAACTATCACCGCGATTTAAAACTTACCTTTCTATCTGCTCTACTAAAATAAATATGTCCAAGCAAAGGAAGTACGGAATACGTTAGGATGGAAAGTAAAAGTAAAATAAAACCACAAAGCGCTTCAAATTTTGTCCTCAACATATTCGAAACAAGTTGGAAAATATCTAATTGTACTTATTCATGCAACAATTAATGGAATCTGTCAATTTGTTTTTACTAAAATGGATTCATGTTAACTCACTCTCGAGGCATAGCGGCAGATGCGATTAATGCAATGTAATGTGAGTGGCAATAGATGATAAGGTTCATCTTACCATGTGATACTGGAACTGTGTTTATTAATGGCTTACTTATGATTACATACATTCACTTTTGTTATCATACCAAACTTACATAATCAGTTCACTCGAACTCAATACATGAAATGGTAGTGTAGTAATAATATGTATCTTATACTTAACAAACAGTGACAAACAAGTATTTATATTGTATGTAACCAAAAATACTGTATAATCTATTCAAATAGAATCCAGTAAAGTCAAACAAAACACCAAAATATGAATACGAAAGTTTTAGTTCTATGTCAATAGAAAACATTTTAAGCGTCTGGTTGAACAAAGGGATTAGGAATTTGTTCCATTCCATCCGCAGGACAGATAAGGACCACAGATGTCCCACGACACACCACCAATCCTAAGGATCTTCTATCCTCCGTTAATTTCATAGGATCATCAGGATCTAAATAATACAAATGACATGAATCTTAGAAATATCTGTATTGCATGATTATCATCGGATGAAATATAAGTGTGCTTATTTATATACCTCTAAGGAATTCTACGGTGTCATCCAACACCAGATTAAGAAGAGGATCAAAACCTTTGAGAATTCCGGCAGCCTCTCGTCCACCAGCAAATTTGACTCTAATATTCTTTTCCAGATATCTTGCCAAGTCCACGATGGATTCCTTTCTTTTCCTCTCCTTCTGATCACCACCTTGACCCCCACCACTCCGGTCACCTCTGTCACCACCACCTCCACCCCCTCGGTTTTCGGATGACATTTTATCAACCTGCAAACAATTGGCAGTGTTGAAAATATCATGTTGATTTCAAAAGTCTTGAAACGCTCAGATTTACATTTTTATGGAAATCTTACCGCTTCAAATCTGATGTATTACCAATAATAATTAGTAAATTAGCAATTAAATTGATTGAAATTTGCTACAATTTCAAAAAAGCCGACGACAGTCAGTGTGAGAAGTTTGGATGGAGTTGACTGGCGGTTCCTTACACAAGACTCGAGGATGGAGTACGACTCAAAATTTGTTTACCAACACTTTTTAACAAAGATTCAAAGATTTGGTATTTTTTATTGAATACTCGTAATTTCGGATTTTGGTCAGCAGGATGAGAATATTATTCCAGTATTTTCATTGGCTCTGTGTCAGCCAGCGTTGTGGTGTACTTAGAGGTAAATTATATAATTTATATAATTAATGATTGTGCTTTCAGTGCTTTGCTTTCTTCCATTAAATTATCGATAGATTAAAGATTTTGATTTTACAAGTAAGGCGATATTGGGTGATAAGTAGAAATCAATCTATTAACACTGTAATAAAATGGTTGGGTTAATTACGAATGTTTGTTCTTGTTATAGATGGTCGTTTAAGAACTGGCTGCTTGTTCTTTTCAGTTAATATTTAAAGAAACTTGACAAATATGAGTAAACGAAGTCGACGAGAACTTCCAGAGACGGAAGATGGAGACGGTCAAGGTCTGGTGGTTGAAAACGTCAGGAATCCCATGATAGGGCCTTTGAACCCATTGATGATGCCTTGTGTGAGCTTGACTTAATAATTGTGTGACTTTTTGATTGATGGGTAGGTTTACGAATTGCATTATTTTCAATATCGTATGATTCAGATACTGGAGCTGGTGCTAGTTTCCCTTCCACTACAAAATCTTAAGGACTGTCGGAGCGTTTGTCAACTTTGGAATCAAGAAATTACGCGTTTCATTAAAAAACTGAAAGCAATCAAAATTAGCAAGGACGATTACTCTGAGGCGGATGCAATACTGAGTTCCAAAGGCCCTTACTCATCAAAAATCCTGTCCCAACTTCAATGCAAAGAGTGCTGTACTTCAAATGATAGATTTGAGAAACTTATAATTTTCAAAGGAACCTTTCTTCACTGTATGATCCTAGAAAAGTGTCACTTGAACGTGAACTCGTTTCTTAATCTAATTTGGATTGATGCATTCCCAAACCTATCCCTCCTAACGTTACGCCAAAATGAATATGTGGACAGAAATGGAAGGCACACAGTATTCATTCGTGACGATGAAAATGGTGGTGCTGATTCAGTTTTTAAATGTTTAAAAATCTTGGAAATCGACGAAAGGGGTACAGATAGCCAAACCACATTAGAAAATATAGCTGCAATGTGTCCAGTTTTACAGAAATTAACTTATTCAAACTGTCCAATACCTTCAAGAATAATTCGTCGGGAGTCGTTCGTAAACTTGAAAAACTTGGATTTTCTTCAGCTCGCTCCCATTGACGGTCGGAAGATGGAACACCAGCACTTTGAAGCCCTTGTTGGACTGAAACTGGAGAAATTAAAGACTCTTTTTCTTTATGGAATGACTCCAGGAGGAAAATTAAGAATGAAAGGATTACAAAACTTTTTAAAGTCTGTTTCTTCAACCCTTGTTTCTCTGCATTTGGGACAAAGGATACTTTATCATCCGGAATATCAACCAAGAGCTGTATCTCCATTTCCCGTAGTTATGCCTCACCTTAAAAGATTGTCCATTGGTCCGGGATTTGTTCACTCGTTAAAGTTCCTGGATAAACTTCCAAGTGTGACGTCATTTACTTGTAATCGAATGGTTGCTGCGGACTGGGATAAAATTGTTAAGAAAGGGGTTCCAGAAACAGGAAGTTCACAAATTGGCAGCTTAGATTTGGGTGATATTGCTGATGGACCGTTGAGTAAACTAGCATTAGCATTTCCGAATTTGTGCAGACTAGAACTCAATGCTTCGCGGATCGGGAATCATGATGCGTTGTTGCACGTAATTTGCAGTGGACTAAGAAAATTACAGATGTTCAACATCTATGATGTCGGTTCACAGAATCTACTGACCGACACTGGAATTACTGGAATAAGCTCGTCAGAGTGTTCGGCTTTAAAAGCTTCTAGACGCAGAAAAATCAAGCCTAAACGGGATTTTTCTTATATTGGAGATCTCAAATGTAATTTAAAATATAATCTTATTGCGTGGTATACCTCCAATTACTTCATTTGGTTATTATAAATTTTTTATTGTCTCATGTTAAGGTCTGATTGATTTGAGGTTGCAATACATTAGCGGACACCTTACAGATTTGGCTGTTACATATGGAATTCAAGATGTCCCTAGCCTCTTTGCCTTGGATTTGTCAAAATCTTTGGTAAATATAAAATTCGTAATAATAACAAAGAATTTTCAAAATGATAGTGTCCATAATGTTATATCTACATAATTTCTTGCTAGATCACGGACGCATCATTATCCATTCTTGCCAAGATTTCAACAAATCTATCAGTTCTGTATGTTCGAAACTGTGTTAATATCACTTCCAAGGGTATTGAAGAATTTCGTAAAAGCCGACCAAACATTCAGCTCCGGACATAAAATAAAATACGAGTCAATACCAAACCAAGTCATGTTCTTAGCCCATCTTGCGATGCACATGGCAGGATTAATTACATATTAGGATACGAGAAAAGTTATTTAATTTTAAAATGTATAAGTGGAGGCATGTTGTTTTAAATCTTAAACCTTGTACGGCTTACATGTTTTGTACTTTGTACTATTTGCCATATATATTTGTAGTTTGCTGCCTCGATAATTACAAGCGGTCAATTAATCAAAGAATTACAAAACGCATCGCAGCTTAATTACTATTTCGCAATGAACATAAACCCTGTATAGTTCGAATAACCTGACTTGTTAAATACTCGAGATTTATTCTAGTTTTATTTGCGCAATAATGTAGCTTTACTATTTGCTAGTATGCATTGCTTTGCATCATTCATAGACATAGACATGTAATATTTGAACCTGTAATAGTAGTTTTTGTCTCAATAATAATTAGAAATTAATAACTTATTTATTCACCACCCATCATTCAGTATCTACTTTTTTAAGTACACAAATTAGCTTTGGCCAGCTCCTGTCAAATAAAACAAGGACTTGTTCAAAACCATGTAAAATTTACGTAAATGCCGGATCAATTTCTTATTCAAATTATTCAAACTTTTGCATAAAGAAGAATAATCATCATTTATTAACTGCACTGGATTTGGATGCTACTCCACATTTTTCATGAACAAAGAAAAATATCCGGAGTAATTCTTAACTTGCGCATAAAGACCGAAGCCTTCTCTCATTTGGCGCTTTGATTGCCTCCATAGTTCGAGCCACACTAAACTAATGTATATTAGAGTGACAGGAAAAAAGAAGCCAATCATTATTTTACTTGTTTTGAGTCAGACAAATTATTGTTTTATAGTCCGGTCAAAGTTCCAGGGAGAAGAAGGTCACATAATATTTGACAGATTTGTCCTTGAGCCCATATTAATTTGTCCAAAACCCGGTAAGAATTAATATTCCAGATTAATTCAATCAACTTCCTCACTCCAATTATTAAATCAGATGTCCAAGACAGAAATGATAACAGGTAGCAAAAAGCATGGGTGGCATTGTAGTTAGAGTTTGGTAATAAGTAATTGCAAGGATTTTGAGAATCTTGGTCGGGCATTTGATCCGATGTTCTTGCGGTGTAATTATTTATTTTATTTGAAATATAATGGCGTGATTGCATAATTACTCTCCCATTCAAATGGATTAATTAATTGTCTATAATAAACTGCGATTAATTGTTTGTTTTTTCTTTTTTAGAAATGGGTAAGAAGAGCAAAGTCGATTCGGATGAGGATAATATGGCAGACATTGACGATGTCCAGGCTGGCTCTGCTACAGGAACAGAGGAAGAGGGTGGGGAGGAGGAATTTGTTGTCGAAAAAGTGATTGACCGTCGAGTCGTAAAGGGAAAGGTGGAATACTATTTGGCGTGGAAGGGGTATGGACCTGCTGACAACACTTGGGAGCCTGAAGAGAACCGTAAGTGTTTTATTGGGATCTAGTTAGAATTTCAAGCACATGCTTAATGCTTTGATGTAATTTTTAGTTGATTGTCCCGAACTAATTGAGGAGTTTGAAAGAAAGCGGAAAGAAAAGGAAAAGAAGGAAAAAGAGGCGAAGCAGGCTAAACGATCTTCAACAAAGCCCACTGAACATGTCACTAAACGGGAAATAAGTCCTCCTCCTATTAAGAAAGAGGTTAAAAAACCAAAAAGGGTACGACAAGACAATATTATTCAATTTCCTCAGTTAAATCTTCGTAAACAAGTGTTTAAATATAATTGCTTTTTTGTGTAGGACGAGCCAACCACCACAGGATTCGATCGAGGAATGGAACCACAAAAAATCATCGGCGCAACAGATTCTTCGGGTGAATTAATGTTTTTGATGAAATGGAAAGGAACTGATGAAGCGGATTTGGTCCCGGCTCGTCAGGCTAACGTAAAATGCCCACAAGGTGAGCAATTACGACTAAAATTAAATTTCATCAGTGTGCACGATATTAATGCTCTCAAGACTCATTTATTCTTTTTAATTTCAGTGGTGATCAAATTCTACGAAGAGAGACTTACCTGGCACTCTGCAAGTGCGGATGATGGGGATAACGAGTAAATTGGATTCCTTGTCACCTCTCTTCAGTCTTCTCTTGTCCTAATTTTTCAAATAGTTTCAAATATTTTCCATAAAAATGGGTATAAGCCTATACATATATTAGTGGTCAACAAGGATCGAGAAAACCTGAGATGCAAATTCAATTGATTTCCTGATAGGTGACTGAATGGTCTGTATGTATTTTTATTCATTTCTTAACTGCAAAACGAAGAAGCTTTCCTTATCATTGTTAGCGAATATTAATTTAATTTTCTCAATTTTACCATAAACGTTTTTTGTTAAACTACGTCAACTTGTGCCCCGCTAAGATGCAGATGGATACCGTTTAACTAAATTACTACAGATTACTATTTCGTACTAATTTCCAACTTTTCTGTATGTATAAGTATGACTAAATTTTTTTTTTTTTTTGTCACCATCTCATTATATTACTTACGGGAATTATAAATTATGTCTTGAGTTTATTGGCAGTTGGAAATAAAGATGACAGTTTCATGTTACTTTTCCAGTATGTAATATCTGTGACCTTGTTATAATCCTGTAACGGGTTGGCATTATTACATTTTGATGCAAGTTCTTTGGATTTGCATGTAGTCGTTGGCACCGTCGAAGCAGAAGGAGATCGGAGATGTAGGGCAATGCATTTTCTGGACGACGAGTTGGGGATGAAGTATTTCTGCAATGAAAAGAGTAATTTAAGCCACTATGCAATGCACGACATATTAAGTAAAATCAAGTGTCAGTTTCGCTGCCTTACGTTGTAAAATTGAATTATTTTAGCCATTTTCACACTTTGTAGAAACTTGATTTCTTCCTGATTTCTTGCAAAATTGTATTCTCTGGTATAAATTTCATTGTTCCAAAGGCGATTAGCTCGTGTTATTAACTTTTTTGGTGTATCACGCCTTAATGCAACGGCAGCTTTATGATGGTTAAATGCTTCACTTGACATTTCCTGAAGATGTGCCTGTTACATAGTTAAAGTCACTAAAATAAGTTAATCCAGGATTATTTGAAATTAATCTCTACACCTTGAAACCATTAAGAAATGCATCAATCCTTTCATGAACAACTTCTGGGTTGTGGACGCCTTGAACTAAAATCTGAAGACCTTGGGTTCCACTCGACTTTCTCACCGAAGTTCGGACAATGTAGCCCAATTGCTCCTGGTTTCTTAATTTATGGAAACAGGGCTCATAAATTAGTTGATCAAAAAGTTCTAGTAACACGTTTTTCTCCTTGTTCCTTGAACCAACTTGGAAAAGTAGTGCACAACAAGACGCTTGATTGTTATTGGTTAACATTTTATTATAGATCCAAGTTGAACCTAGATAAATCATGCAATTAGACCCAAGTCAGTTATTTCATTAAATACATTTAGTTTTTTGAGTAGTTTATTTTAATCAACCTGAAGGCAATTTGACTTCCCTCAGTCGGTGAGTTGGGTATAAAGGCAAGGTGCCATAATCTCGAAGCTTTTTATTACAATCTTTGACAAAGTCAGTGGATTCCTGAAAATAACGTAAATGTTTATAACGCGTAGTGACAACTTCATTACAGTTAGATATTCGTATGATTTAATTACATTTTCTGTCAGATTGCCATAAATTAAACACTCTACTCTTAATTCCTTTATGAACGACTGGTGATATTTTCGGATTGATTCCACTTTGATTTCTGAAGGTGAAAAATGTGAGTTGCATAGGATCAAGCGTCTGGCATGCTAAGTGATTAATATATTTTAATACCATTCACAACTGCAAGTAGCTCTTCATTAGAAAACCGTTTTTCTCTCATTAATAAGGCAAAATAGTAAGGAATCTGATTATAGGGTTGCTGACTTGGAGAACTTTTTAATCCGCTTGTATACGAATCCTTTTTTGCCTGAAAAAATCTGGGATTTGCATCAAAGGCAAAAAGTTGTTCAAGTATTGTTTTTGCAAGGACTTGAATTCTCTCATCGTAGCCATCCACAGTTATCTGTTGATTTCATTAAAATGTGAATGAGGACGAATGGAATGGCACTAAAATATCTAACTCACTTCCATTCCGTACATTGTTCCTTTAATCGTGTAATTTAACCCTGCAAGAACTGCACTATACAAAGATTCGGAAATGGACTCTTTGAACATCATGGCCATAATGGAATTATAGTTGTAGGAATACAGGTCCGTCATTGGGAGGAAACTACATGGTTTAGATTAGACATTAAATCCGGACCAAAATTTGTTAAATTTCGTCTGTAAAAATATTTTGTACGCTTGCCTGAAAAGTTCATATCTGATGCAGGCCTTTGGCACAAGAATTTCAGTGTCTTGATAATACCACGCTTTGAAAAGGTGGTCTTCAAAAATTATCTTGGCTTTATTTTCCTGTAAACAAGAAGAAGCTACGAGCTTGTATAACACTTATATAAAATAAGCCAAAATTACTTCGACTGCAATTTGGCTTTCTGACTTTACGATTACCTACCATTGCATTTTTCTGTGGTGTATATTTCAAGTGAAATTTGGACGGAAGGAAAAGATTTTTGGGAGGAAGACTCATTTCTTGTGAGATTGTTATACAACTCCACTTCTGAATTAGGCTGGGATCAATTTGAATCTGTCGATATTTCACACCATACCATTTTTCAGTGACGGTTTCGTATTTTTCATTTTCTTTTGCAATCGTCATTATTCTGAAAAATAAATTTGGCAGTTAAAATTCAATCTCCTTTATAACACATCCTTTGAAATATAAGCCATTATTTTTTCGCAAAACCTGCACGATTTAGCATCGAGACAGTCTACGAAATTTCTGATTATATTTTCATCAAAGTTGTCCAATATGTAGCCGACACTCAAAACGTCTTTAATAGGATACACCTGTGAATCATTCGAATTTATGCGAAAAAGCTTCAATATGTCTAATAGAGCTAATATTTTTGCAAATAAACGACCTACATGTAACAAATTGGAGACTCGCTGGACAAACTCAATTGCATTTTCTTCATCCATAAATAGGAATTGGGTCTCCAACACACTTTGAAGCTCTTCCCAAAAATACTGTTGTGGGCCTTCTCTTTTCAAAATCGATATGAACTGTTTTCACAATAATCGAAATTGCATTACTAGGCATAGATCCATTTGTCTTTTTTCTTAATACTTACTTCAAAAACAATAGCCACAATTTCTTCAATATGACCGAGACCTTGTACCGTTAGTTGAAGACCAATTGTCAAATATCCAAAACCACGTCCGGGTACGGAAGAGTTCAAATAAGTATTGTTCACCCACCCTTTTCGGGACACCAAACTAAACAAACTTCCTGGTCCTTTATGTCCAAGAAGATTTGACAAGTATCCATGCGGCTGCCAATGAGATAATCTCATTTAAATTAATCTAATTAACAAATAGTAATTCACTCACAAACGTTTTAAACCATGGACGAGAATCTGGCATTGGAAAGCAGACATACAAATCCCGAACTTCTGAGACAGGCACAATATCTATCCGTTTCTGGCATTCTTCAGGTCCATAAGGATTTTCAGACCATGTTGGCATCACTGTGTTTAGATTTATGACGTCAGAAAAGAGATTGATCACAATTCCTTCCAAAACGTCCAAATCCTCTCTTGATAACACAACCAGTGACATTATACTCGCGGAATAAAATTTAGAATGAAACTGCCGAAGACGCTCCATTACACTGCCTTTGGATGTCGGAGTTTCCCAAAGGGTTTCCAAATTACCTGTGTACAATATACCGTTCATTTTTGTTATATTTTTGATAAAAAAACAAAGCTTGAAAAAGGAAGCCCAAAGATCAGCCTACCCGTGCTGAATTGGCTAAAAGGATGTCCGGGTTTTGATGTACACGCTTCTACGGCAAACTTTCTCCAAGCCTCATTCGTCAATTTATTCTCATGTTCGGAAATTACGATTTTCAACTCTTGCTCTTGAAAAACCTCACTTGAAAACTCGGGAATTGTTGTAAAAAATTTAGAAAACCTGTATCCCGTCAATTAATATCATTCTCAAACTTATCGACATTACAAATGTGACAAACCTAGTTATAGCATTAATAAAGGCGGACGAAGCCACTTCGAAATAATAGTTTGTTTGATCTCGTGTCGTAAAGGCATTGGAAGTGCCTCCATTTTCTGAAATAAATTTACTGTAGCCCTTCCCACCATGGGCATTTACGGTAGACGTTGCCTCTATAAAGAGCATGTGCTCACATAAATGTGCAAGCCCTTGAATATCTGGTGGATCACTCATACTCCCTAGAAAATAGATTAAGAGAAAGCAGTGAAAGATTTTTTGCATACAAAATAAAATATGCACATACCCACAGCTACGGACATGGAAGCAGCGGATTTGTCCGTGGTTGAGTCACTTGCCAATAAAACTTTGAGTTTATTGTGTAATACTAGAGCTCTATATGTTCTGTGGTCATGCTTAGATTTGATCACTTGGTGGACTTGGAACCCTTGGGTGAACTCCATTGTCAATAGCTTTCATGCAATATTTAATTGAGAATTAGGCAAATTTTGTCAACCACGTACTGCAAATATGTGTTGGAGTGGAGATAATTGGAGATAAGGAAGTTGCAGCTTTCTCCCGGCATTGGTGGAAAATGGCATAAAACACAAAATTCGCAAGTGGAGAAAGCTAGATTTCCATTCGAGGGAAAATGTTGGTGAAAATAAAAGGAATGCAGTATGAATTTTGGAGTGGAGGGTCGCAACTTCCCCACAAACAGATCAGGTGAAAGTTGAGGAATGAAGCTCTGGAATTTCAGATATGCAGTAAATCCAGTTTATCATTCAAGTCTTTTTTATCACTCATTTAACTATTACATATTACGTGCCCTGCTCTAAGTGGAGCTGTGTTTAAAGTATACCAACCAATACAACTACTGGGAAATATCAATTCCTGAATTGGCTTTTGTCCGAATTCAATTGTAAATCATTGTTAATAATTTAATCTTTCAGATGCAGAAACCTGCTGCCCTTTCCCTTAAACAATTCATGATGAGAAATGAAATTCTCAAATTGTATCGTGGCTTTATGAGGTAACAAACAAGGGACACCGTATCATTGTCAAAGCTATTATTAAAGCAGGCAGATTTACTAATTGTCATTCTACTTTATGTATATTTTAGATTGGGTAAAATGCTAAATGAGCCACCTCCGGATTTGGATTTGCCAGGTCAGAATATAACTCCAGTGAGAGATGAATGGACGCGATGGGTCCGGGCTGAATTTCGGTAATATATAAAATATAATATAATAAAATAAATAAATAAATAAATAAAATATAATATTCAGACTTCGGGTGAACTCCACCAAGGATGATGAGGTCACCAGAACCCTTCTGGCTTATGGGAAAAGGCAACTACAGGAAATGGAGAGAACTATTATGCTCGCCACTAATCGAAATACTTCCACGGTTCGACCACCCCCAACTACTCAGTCGGCATCACATCAGTGCTCAAGTAAAAATGTGTCCAATAGTCAACATAATTCTAGTCAGACGGATAACAGTGTCACTAAATCAGAATTGGGAGAAAGTAGTCAAAGTAGATGATCCGTAGGAAAATTCCTTTAGTTGGGGGGTAGAACTGTTCAGATCCACTGGAAGGATGATCAATTTTATTGCAATAAACAAATGGTTATATCCCAGAAAGAAAT
Source organism: Folsomia manolachei (assembly GCA_036491905.1). Lineage (NCBI taxonomy): Eukaryota > Metazoa > Arthropoda > Collembola > Entomobryomorpha > Isotomidae > Folsomia > Folsomia manolachei. The sequence continues at coordinate 106 of JAAXNX010000663.1, read as the reverse complement.
CGACCCTCTAAATTTCGCATATTCTGTTAGGGAACGTGGGATTTGCATGGGAAAATATATTTAAAAAAACTAACTGTGTTAAACTGGTGTAAAAGTTATTTGAATT
>JAAXNX010000662.1:0-24963 GCA_036491905.1 Folsomia manolachei | reverse complement strand
CCCCACTGAGCGGTGTCCCACGAGCACCCACTAATGAAAAACCTGGCTCTGTCTCCAATATTTACTACTTCCTGTGTCGGAATTTAATCAAAATATATATCTATGTAACCAACGCAGTCCCAGTTTCCCATATCCTGCAGTCAGAGGTTCCTTGTGGAGCTTGATTATTTTTAAGAATTATTAAAAGATTAGGATTAGACCACGCCAGGAATGTCCTGTCCTCCAAAGCAGTGAGCCATGAATTAGAGGAAGCAGCTGCCACCCAAATTTGAAAGAGATGTCAACGCTAGCTAGCAAGGAATCCCAGTGAACTGTATGCAAGCAAAGTTTTTGTTTTTTGCTCCCACGTCCGCCTTCTTCCTCATTTAATATTAATTCCTCAGACAACTTTATTATCTGTACACAGCCAAATATTTATATCCACAGATAAGCCAGAGAGTCATCCTCTCCCAAATATTATGGCATCCATCCCAATTCTGCATCCAAACCCGTCCATGGATGACTCCCAGCCATTTTGGCAGCAGCCAAGAGTTGGACCTGGTTCAGCTCACTTTGATTTTCCATCCTTTTTCATTTCCCTGATCGTAAAATCAACATTAAAACTTAGAAAATGGTTGAGATTTCAGATTTTGTTGTCATTTACTTGATTCCCGTGCAGGTTCCCTTTGAGTTGTTTGTCCTGTTCGTTGGTCCCTTACTAAGTATTTGCATGGACTCCAACTTAACTGCCTTTGATTGTATAAACTGAAGCCATTAAATTAGTTGGGATGAAGTGGACTCCTTTGAGCTCCACTTTCTCTCTCCACATATTTGTCCCCAGTTTCCTGACACAGTGTCAATATTTAGTTGGAGATGTTGTGTGCTTGCTTACTTACTTACTCCGTCAGTGCAGTATTTACCCAGGACAAGGACTGACTTTCTTCATCTACTTAATATTTCATAAATTGGACCACAAATTCAGTCAAACATAACACAACCAAGTAGGAAGTCACCATCCATCCATCCTCTAATAATATGGAGTGATGTGGTAGTAGAGAGAAAGTGGTGGTGCGGTGGAAGTCCTTCAGAAATAAATGAATGCTTTCTCCATCCCTCTCTCATCTTTCCCTGGAATAAATTGGATCCTTTCAACTCCATTTAAAAAGGAGCGTCTCTCCCAAAAAGAAAGTCAACCCAGTCCACTACCTGCTTTAACTTGTGCGACCTATGAACTTTTTTCCCTAAATTGCAGATCAATTCTTGAAATTAGTCTGTTCCTTGAATAAAATTCGTCCCCAGAGGTTTCTCAATTAGATGACCACCCCAAAACTCACCTTCTTGTTTACTCTGGGACCTCGGAGATGGGTGAAGGTAGATGAAAATATTTTAAAGGACAGACAGGGTTTATGGAATGTTTGACATTTGAAATGAAGACCCTGTTTCCTCTGGAGAAAGTAAAGTTGTCTGGGCAGAGATTAGCCAGGAAGGGAAAAAGAGACAGATGTTATACTTTCTCCTTCGTTCTCCTGACATAATGCTTTATACTGCTGGATGCTCCACCAAGAATTAATATTCCGACAACTTCTAACCTTTAAAATTGTCTTAAAAATAAGAATGAATTCAAAAAATTGAACAAATATCACATTTCTCATTTCCTGGTGGCGTGGTAAAGAGCAGTGACTGACCTCTGACCTTGTCCATATGTCTGGGAGTCTGTACTAAGTCGTGTTTAATATTTTGGGTTCTTTACACATTTAGGGATTATAATGGGGACATTCATCGCTTGTTGGGTAAGGAATTCGTATCTACATTAACTTGTAACAGTATGAGGAATTGGTTGTTATCAATGATATTCACCCTCAGGTGCCCTTCTTCACATGGTACATGTTGTCCTCTCTCCTCAAATTCAGTTCACCCGAATGGTTGGTCCAAACCATGTTCTGGATTGGGTGAGCCATCTAATTTCATAACAACAGCAACTCCATTCTAACTGCTTTCTCCTTTTTTCTTTCGACAGGTATTTCAACTCCACATTGAACCCAATAATCTACGCCTATTTCAATCGGGACTTCAGAGACGCCTTCAAGGAGACCATCCAATGCGTCTTCCTCTTCCCATCGAAAGAATAATACACAGTCCTACGTCTAACCCCAAAGAGTAACTACCCAAGGACCACACCCACCCAGCCGCTTATCCCTAAATCCTAGAGCTACACATCCACAACCACACCATGTGATCCAAAGACTCTCTCTCCCTAATATTTCTCTCCCTCCTCCTCCTGGAGAGAAAGTAGTCACCATGTCCAGTTAGTTACGTAAACAGAACATTTAAATGACCACTAGAAAGCAGATCAGCCACGGAGAAAGTCCACCTGCTCCTGAGTTTATTATCCTTGGAGAGAAAGCAGTAGTTTACTTTTTCCTGCTTTGCATTTATTACAATAATTAATCCATTATTGGGTGAAAGCGGACTTGGCCTCGCATCCCACGTGCTAAGGTTTGCCGAAAAAAGTCGGACATTTCAATTTGAACGTTACAAGAAAGTCCTTGGACCCAAAGACTCCCATTTTTGAAAGAGAAAGTGAATCTGGTTAAGTAAAAAAAGAGAGACAGACATTTTAATCAGGAAATAGCAAGAAAACTTTCTCCACTTACTTTCTCCAGTAACTTGTGTTAATTCTGTAATCATTCCAATCCTACATCCCTCATTCTCTCTCCTCCAACTTTCTCCTCTCAATTCTAACTTTTTGTTTCCTATTCAAATTCACAACTTTCTCTCCCAACTTTCTCTTCATTAGTGAGAGTAGTAAACGGAGTAGTTTTTCTTGGAATTAGATTCCGTTAGGTGGGTGGGTGGCCGTAATCAAGAGAGGAGAACACAAGTTGTCAGAATTAGAGAAAGTAAAAAGAAAGTAAGCCATTTAGCAAATGAATTACAGGTGTGCACCCCAGTCGGATCAGGTGAAGTCCAGTTGATCGCGGAGAAAGCGAGTGAAAAGTAAGAAATGAGTTGGAATATGGCTCCAATCCACTCTATTGAATGAGAAAGTCCTTAAATTAGCGTGCTCCAATTGGCAGATTCTGGGGTAGTTTTGTGGTTTTCACTTTCCAAGGTCCCTCCTTTCTTTCTCCATCGAAATCACGTCGTTATCTTGTGAGTGAAAGCACAGCTATCACGAAACAAACAAGACAATCAAAGTGGAGAAAGTAAGGATGCAAACATGCAATACCAACCAACATCCAAGGTCCCTCCTTTTTTTCTCCATCGAAATCACGTCGTTATCTTGTGAGTGAAAGCACAGCTATCACGAAACAAACAAGACAATCAAAGTGGAGAAAGTAAGGATGCAAACATGCAATACCAACCAACACGTCAAAGTCAACGGCCCAGCATCATCTCTCTCTCTTTCTGGCAGGCATCATCTCTCGTTTCAGTAGAGAGAAAGTGTGGAGAAAGCATTCAAGCCCATTATCAACCCACAAGATTCCTGGTTGACCAGGCACTGGGTGGTTTGCGTTGAGTTGGATAAATTCTGGTGGTCGTTCGTGTGTAAATTAATTCCTTTCCAGTTGAATTTCATCATTTCTTTCTCACCAAACGTGAGAAAGTTTTTTTCTGCTATAAACAGGAGAAAGTAGGGAATCGCGTGGCACTGGGTGGTTTGCGTTGAGTTGGATAAATTCTGGTGGTCGTTCGTGTGTAAATTAATTCCTTTCCAGTTGAATTTCATCATTTCTTTCTCACCAAATGTGAGAAAGTTTTTTTCTGCTATAAACAGGAGAAAGTAGGGAATCGCGTTTCCAAGAATCCGCCTCGGATGAGATTCCAATATTCACAGAACAAAATCGAAATGAAACTCATTTAAGTCTGAAACAATTACTTGGTTGATTGATGCAGTTGTTGGGTGAGAGAAGGAAAAAAGATTAGTTGAAAATGGAAAGCAACAGGGGCCGAGGTTAATGATGACGTGGGTCCAGAAAAGAAAGCATGGGAATGGACAGGAGGATGGACACTAATCCACAAGGTTCCTCCATAAAAAACTAGGCCAGTCCACCACTCTATTCTTGGGTAACAGGTGAAAGTTGGAGGAAATAGTGTAAGCATCACCATCTCTCTCAGCAGAGTGTGAGAAAGTTTGGTTAGCTTTTTCCAGTCCGCCAAGATTCCAAGGAGGCTTCCCACTTGCCCCAATTTTTAACTCGACTTTCTCCAACTTCAAAATCAATTCAGTTCCAAACTATTCCCTGAGTGAGTGACAAGGAGCAAATTGTGTGGAGAAGAGATGAGTTATTTCCAATTAAACAAGCGGTCAAGGTCATTTCCAACCCATTTTTGATGACTCCACGAAAATGTGAAAGTAGTCAAGAAAAGAAATTGAAAAATGACCCATTTTTTGTCCCATGATTGCCTGGGACGGACTGACCATTATTGATTAAAAAAAAGTGTCTCATTTCAGTCTCCCATAAGGCATTAGTTATGCTTTCTCCCTTTTTTTAACCATCCAGGATGTAGGTGATGGATAGATGGGTAAAAGAAAGAGTTGGTCAGCCGCCAAGACTGACCAGCTCTGCTCTCCATTCCATAAAAGAATAGTGCCAGTCCTTTCTCTTTCCTATGCCACGGATTCCCAAATCAATCCAGTTTCACCCACCCAACCGGACTTATCCTTTTGATCTTTCCTACTTTCTCTTCTCTTTTTCCTACTTTCTCTGGTCTGAATTTCTCCGGGGTCCATCTCAACCGTCCACCTCACTCACTTTCTCTTCTAATCTTATCCTCATCATTAGTTTGGAACAAAGTTAGCCACCTCAAATCTAACCCTCTTTCCCAGCCACTGTCCCCAAAGACTCCAAATCTTTTACTTTCTCCTGATTTCTTTTACCTTAAAGAAATTAGGGCTACTTTCTCCACTCATCTAGCCCAACATCCATAATTTCGTTTAGTTAGCGGATAGAAATGGAAATGAGACCGGAAATGAGGAGACAATTCCTGATCCTTATCCTTCACCATTTTTTTAAGAGAGTGGGCAATATGTGGGCAAGTGATGAGTTGAGTGTGTCCTTAGTTGATTTGATTCCCCAGATTTCTCTTACTTTCTCCTCCTTTCTCTCTTCCCTTGAGCCCAGTTTAATGGACACTTGGCCAAAATTCTGGAGGTTGTCTCCACTTGAGCACACTTTAATAAAAGGAAACCGTTGGAGTGGCAGTCAAACAAAGGTTAGGCTCATTTCTCCTCCTCCGCCCTTGAAGAGAGAAGAGAAAGTAAGAGAAAGTAAGGAGAGAGCTCTCCTGGCGCCTGGTCTGCTGAAGATCTCTCTCCTTTCTCCCTGCATAATGGGCAACTTATGAGGTTTAGACTGGAAATGGTGGGATAACGATCAAAATTAATATCAATCTCTCTCCATTTACTTTCTCCAACTCCCAGCCTCCTTCCTCATTCCAATAAAACAAGGAGAAAGTAGAAAAGAGGAGCCCAGTTTAGTTGGCTGTGGGTTGCAGTAGAAAAACGAAAGAAAGTTGGAGAGTGTTAGCCAGATCTTTCTCCTCTACTTTCTTTTTCCTGGGGATCGATAAGGAGACACGGGTGGATGTTGCACTCCGTTTGAAATGAGATCCCAACCAAAAAAAAGGGAAAGAAGTGGAGGATGCGACCGGAATAATAAAAAGGAGGCTCTCTCCTATTTTACTCTTTCTTAGGTGTAAAGTAAGACAGGAAAAGAAAGAAAAGAGCATGAAATGAGATGAGAATTGTAGAAATACACAACTTTCTCCTCCTGTTAATGGTCTAACCTGGCTGTTGTGGTTTTGCCGGGATGTGTGGTACACAGAGAAATCTATTATCCTTCCATCCATTTAGTAGTGGAGAAAGTTGGGCAGATTTCCTTATGAGTTTTAATCCAACTCCACAATAATTTTGCGGGCGTTTACAATCTGCAAGGTGTGTGACTATTGTGTGGTGTGACGAGCTTTCTACTGGTCATTTATTTACTAGCATCCCTAGGATTTCTAAAATATAGTCTGCTTTCTCCCTCCCTCCCACAGATTAAACTAAACTAAACTACCAAGTAGAAGGCGAAGACGAATCAGTACTCGAGTATGGAACAGAGTTCACAAAACAATCAATATTTATTTATACTCCGTATAACTCCCATTCTCATTTTTGTAAGAGTCCAAGAGAGAAAGTAATAGAATAGGAATACTACTAGCCACTAACTAAATATGCTCCTTGTCTAACTTACGAGCTCTCCTTACCTAGGTGCGATACAATTAGCTGCTAAGAACTAGACTAACCAGACTTTTGTAAACAATTTGTATTCCGAGAAGAAAGAGGATAAGAGAGATAAATATTAAGATAAGTGGGCTGCTCCCTCTATTCATAAATAGGACATTGGTATCCGTAATACTAAATAACTACTGTTATCGCTGTTTGTATACTATTTAAGCTAAGTTATTTAGTAATTTAGGAACTCCAGCCGAAGGGAGGCACCAGGTATTTCTAGGAAATGCCGTCTAAATCTCAACTTATTGTCTCAAACAGAAGAACCCATGTAAACCCAAGCTAAATACCCAAAAAAGAAAGTAGGAGAATACCTGTTCTATCTAGTAGCCAGTGAGAGGTGTGTCTCAACTTCCTCAGTAAGCAAGGAGCTCGGTGTAAATAGTTAGAGTTCTATTATCCAGTAGTGGGGAGTGATGGATTAGTGGATAACTTGTTTCTTATTTATTTAAGTTACTCTACTTTATACTTAGTTTATTTCATTTCTTACATAAGAAGAGAACTGGGGAAATTAAACTGCTACAAGGAATTATGTGAAAGGACGACTTTCACTTTTGACTTTGGGACAAATTACTCAAAAGTATTCTTTTTGTTCAGCCATCAGTTCACAGGTAGACTGTGTGGGTGGAAAGTGAGGTGAAAGAGATAAGTGGAGCTAGGAATTTAATTGGTGCTGAATGACAAGAAAGAAAGAAAGGACGCAGGTGGAACTAGAGCATGGTCAGAGATTGAGCTTAATGAGTAGGAAATCTAATCCTGGGTGGAAGTGAAAGCACAGATTCCATTATAATATGCAGTCAGAGAAAGAGGGAGGGAGTCAGAATCATAATTACTCAAAAACCAGTAAATCGACATGGATCCATTCTTGGTGAAAGTAGGAGGAAGAGAAAGTACAAATTATATTTTACCACCCCAGCCACACTATGAATGGAGGAGGAGGCATACAATTGTGATGGGAGCATATAGGAGAAAGCAAGGACTGCTTTCACTTTGATTATTTGGATCATTATTTGATTCCGAGAAAGTAGGGCAAGAATCTCTCCTGGAATGTGGATGTATGGATCAATGTACTTGTTGATAGGAGCTTATCTAGGATAATCATGAACCCCACCCTCTTTATACTGTCAGGGATTACCTGATAACTCCCCCCCCCCCAGATAAGCTACTGAGAGAGAACTGAGCTATATTCAAACCTAGAAATTAAATCCAGTCATACTTATTTAGAAAGCTATCTAGTTCTAACTACCAATTTATACGATACAAATAACCATAACTAGCTAATTATGTATAAGTAGTGGATAAGTGAGTGTGGGATAAAGTCATAGGAATGTGTCCCCCTGAAAGAAAAGCCAGCCAGCCACTCCCCACAATACAAAGCAACCCGACTGTTTTAAAACTATTCTGCGTCTGAATAACTGTATAACTAAGACAGAGGACTACTTAAATTATTCTGACTACTCTCTCTCCGCATGAGAGTGGGAGCGGCAGCCACCCCCACAGATGGACACAGAGCTAACCAAATATCTATCTACTACCTGCTAAGAAATTGAGATGCTGTATTTATAAATTAATCCTCCCATACATATGTCTGATGTGCTATAGGAATATTACTACAATCTACTCCCTACTGTCCAACTAAGGAATAAAATGAAATTATCAAAAAATAAACACAAAGCTCCTCCTTTACTCACTCCCAACTTTCACCTACTACGCCTTTAGTCCATATTTGAAGAATAATGGACTTGACTTGAAATAGGAACAATGCTTTCTTTTTCAACTTTTAAGCAAAAGTCATACCAAACTTTTGCTTTCCGTCTCAAGAAAAAAGTTTGTACAAAGTATTACAGAAACATGGAAAAACTTGACTTTCTCCTTGGGAAGAAAGAAAAGGAGTCCATCCTGCATTGTTGGTTGACGAGCTTATTAATCTACTAGAAGAANTATTACAGAAACATGGAAAAACTTGACTTTCTCCTTGGGAAGAAAGAAAAGGAGTCCATCCTGCATTGTTGGTTGACGAGCTTATTAATCTACTAGAAGAAAGAAAGAGATCAGGATCTTTATATTTTGTCTTGATTTATTCATAAATAGGTGAGAATAACATTTATAAATATAAATAGGATTCAGCCTCTTGGATTGAGAAGACCTCCTCAAATAATTATCTAGCTTTGTACAAGGAACCTGTCAATATTAGCCTACCTATTCATCATGTAAAAATTATTTTAGTGGTCATCAGCAGTCGGTGCGGTGTGATGGGGCCATCCATACCCTGGAGTCCAGTATTGCAGTGCGAATTATTATTATTTCTATTCCTAATCATTACGTCTCCTTCCATTTCTCCTCGTTTTCCTGTAAATATAATAAATAATCAGTATAAACACCCAGATATCCTTTAGTTTGACAAGTTACCTTTTTAAAATCCGGTTCCAATTGTGACCTAAATCCATCGAGTACATTTGACGTCGCCTCTGCCACCAGGATGATTGGACGCACCACTGTCGGCGGAATTTGGCGCAGAACTCCACCCACAGCACCAGAAATACCTTTCTGCTCATGCTCCTTGCTCGCCACCCGAACTATTGTCGTCGCCGTGTCTCCCAGACCCTGTCACATCGTTAAATATGAATAAATTGGTTTATCTTATCAAGACCAGCTTATCTCTGCCACCCACCTCTCTGACCACATTGTAGGCATTTGTCATTCCCTCCCTAATGTCGCCGGGTTGATTTCGTCGTTTCCTTCGTTTGGAGGATGAGCCCAGTCTCCGCTTCTGTTGAACACTGGGACCAGGTGAGACCATGTCATACGTAAACTCAGCCGCACCCTGAATCGTTTGGATCAGTTTATTCGTCAGCTCCAACGCCGCCATTGCTGTGCTAGTGGAGAAGGCATTCACACCACGTTGCAGTCCTTTCGCTATCCGACCATCCTTTTGGTATTGCTCGATTGGAAGCCAGAATAGGTCACGCATTCCTTGGACTGCAAAGTACATCAGATATTATTTTAAAAGGTTCCCAAATTACGAATTATTATTTTTAAATCCTTACAAAGTTGAACAAATGAATGAATTGGGCCGACACCGCCTAGGAGGCTGGGCAGCTGGTTCTTTTTTATGTCCACGGCCCACTCATTTATCAAAAAGGCGACGAGGCGATCAAATCCAAGGATTCTGGAAACACAATTACATTAATTTCAAATGTCACTTCCATTGTCGCAGACTAATCCTTACTTATGACTTACCCGTGTCTATGATAAATTTGTTTTAGCCGAATTTCTGAGCAGTTAAGTTGAGCCAGTCCCATAAGGAGTCCAGCCAGAGGACCATGCGTCATATCCACCCGCTTCCCACGATAATCCAGTCGAATAGGAACTTCCGGTGCGAAGATTATTTGTCTAAATAAAAAAAAATGCCAATTAGAACTTATGCATCTATCCCCACACATCTGTACTGTGTGCCACACCCTCACCTAAAATAAACTGGTGACGCCGACTTGGCGGAGTCAATGGAAGGATCTTTTGAGCAAGTTGAGGCCGTGTCGTCCCCTCCAATCCCAAATGGGTCCTCATTGAACAACAAGAGATTATTGGTTCCATCCCCCGCTTCCAGTCCATCCTGCATATTTACTGCTCCATCCCCACCCCCAGTCTCACCCACATTCACCATCATCACAGGCAGCGACTCCACGGAAGGGGTGTGACTCGGAGGATGACTAAATCGACCAGAAATTGAGTCCTCATCCTCAGAATCCGGTCGAACGGAAAGATCGGAAAAGTATTGATACAGAAAAAGAAGGGCATCCTGATCAATATTGAGTCGAATGGGGAGGAGCGATATTTTAAGGCAGCACTCCTCAATCGCCAACTGAGGATCCGGGCGAAGTATGTGCCGCCTTAATCATAATCATGGATGCGTGCGTTTGTTTGGGTCGCGTGGGTGTGGTGTAGAGGTACAACAACTTGTTAAACTGGGAGGAACGGAGTTTATCCAGGATTTCTATGTTATTTATCAGAATAACTTGACGAGAGGCTTGCTCCGTGGAGTCGGGGTAGATTTCATGCACTAATTTTATCTGGAATGATGATAAGTTAAAAATAACCTATTTTGAAGATAATCAACTCCTACCTTATTGAGATGAAGTTCGACGAGAGTATCATTGTCGCCGTCCCTTGCCACCTTGCTGCCTCCAGGAACTGCAACCCTCTGGAAGATGCTTTCGTGGATTTGTAGGACTTTCATATGCTTCCCAGGCACTCTATTTCAAACAGGTTAGTCCCAATTAACCTATGCTCCTCCAGCAATACATAATTATTTCCCTCTCACCTCAAATGCCTTGGTTTTAGAGAAGACAACGCCAGGATTTAGCGCATCTACCGCCAAGTCAACTTCTGAGGGCTCGTAGTACATTCCGATATTCTGCTGCTCCTTCCAACTGTCGCTGTACACACTGCAAACATGCCAAATAACAACATTTCAAATTCAGGTTCTGTCCCAATTCCACACCTTTCTGGTGCCACTCACGTCTCAGAAGAACCACGCTCCTCACTTTTCCCCGAGGATTTCCTGGATGGCGTGTTGCCAAAGTCATCTCCACCATAGAGATGGACCACAATCGTCATCTCCTTCAATGAGTACTTCGCCACAGGGCTGGGATAATGTTTAGGAGCTTTTAAAGCATCCATCTTTGAGGATTTCCTGGATGGTGTGTTGCCAAAGTCATCTCCACCATAGAGATGGACCACAATCGTCATCTCCTTCAATGAGTACTTCGCCACAGGGCTGGGATAATGTTTAGGAGCTTTTAAAGCATCCATCTTCCCAACCGGAGGACTAAAATAGTTTTCAATCAATCGAATTGGTGAACTCGGATCCAACACGCGAGCCTCTGGCTCGCCATTCTTGCGCTAATTTGGACAAAAACGACCAACAAAATTAACTCAAACCTCTCCCAGGTTTTTATTCCACTCACAATGATTCCGACGCCGGGATCATTTTCCAGAATGCAGAATTCCTCCTCATCCTCGTCACTGCCCTGAATAAGGAGTGGTCCACTGGAGCTCGTCTCCATTACCGGAAGAGAATGAAGTCCACCCAGATTCGGATAATGTGACGGAGGAAGGGGTGTAGTTGTGGTGGACTCCTCTTCCGGAGCGTAAGGAAAGAAATCCTCCTCCTCTCTAAATGGATCTGCTCCACCTCCAAAATTGTCTTCAGTGAAATGGAGGTCATACATTTGCTGTGGTTTCAAAGGTGGCGGCATCATTTCCACGAGAAGCTCTGACCTTTCCAGAACTTAACTCCGACTCCAACATGGCTTCTGCAACGAGGTCACCGACCGCCTCGAGATGAGAGGTGGACAAATTCCTCTCCAAGGGTTCCCCAACTTCTTCCGTTGAGATAAGTGCCGGCTCTGAGCCATAGTTTCGGCCGCTGCCCTCTTTACTAGGCGATGTCGTTGACAGTCCTCCTCCCACACTTTCCCCGTCTCCTCCTCCCTGAGCCGGGTCACAAAGGTCGCCATCATTGGCATAATACGTCAACAATTCCAACAGGGCTTTAAAGGAGTCGGAACAAGTTCTGATGTGAAGAGCATTGCTGTTGGCGGAAAGGTCAATTCTTGGGGCAGGAGAGGCACGATTGGAACAAATTCTGAGGGCTAGCTCAAAATAATCCATGTCCATCACGGACACATAATCCTCTTTTAGGGATGTTGGATTGGGTTTGGAACTTAGAAATAGGGCCGCATCTTCCGCCATGAATCGGAGGACAGACGTACTCGTGGCAGCCGCAATATTGCTGGAAATGCTGAAGTATTCCATCCCAAGCACACTTCGGAGTGGGATGTGAAGGGGTCTAGAAGCAGAGGAGGTGGTTAAGGACACTAATTATTGAGATATCTAACCATATTCCTCACCGATAATCCACGACACAATTCCAAAGATGGAGATGAAGTTCAGTAAGGACGACGGAGGGAGTATAGCCAATAACAGGCATATCCGTGACGTCAAAGAAGTCTGTTAGTTGGGAAAACCAGTTGCGATTCGGGAGATAAAGACGGTGATCCAGGGTCCCGTTACGAATCCCGGTGGCCACTTTAAACACCTGCAGAAATTAAGATGAATGAATTACTCGACATTGGCCTTCCCTTTGTCATTGTCTTACTTTCAAATTCTTTCCAGGATCTCGATCAATTTTAATAGCGACGGAGAGCATATCAGGGGCGGAGGCGTCAGGAGGATTGGGGTACATCCCTTCCTCACTGGGATAAATTGTTTTGACTAATTCCGAACAAAGACGCGGAACTGAGTCTCCCGTTCGGAGGAAATCTGGCAAAAGTTAAATAATTAAATATTTGGGGCGTAGGCGGACCTTTCTTGGTGACCTACCTGCATAATAAAGTTCCGCTTTTTGTGTTGATAAGACTAAGAAAGCCTTGATTGGTGTTGCCCTTGTAACCTGAAACGAAAAACAGGACTCCACCCTCCACTTTCAGCGACATTTGACCCTTCTGTCCTGGGATACTGTTGCCAGAAGAGTCCTTAAAAAATAATATTGTCAACATTGTTATCTTATCCACCGGAAACTGGCCATGTTATGACAAGATTGTTTATCAAATCCCAATCTAACCTGTAGCTGAGTATAAAAGGATCCAATTCCTTTCCCAATGGATAGCGAGAGGGACACTTCACTCTGCCCGGTGTGACACTGCTTACTCCCTCCTCCAGCCAGATTAGATTTGGAGGAGGTCTGCCCAGATGGAGAATAAAAGGCTGTCATGTCTCCCTCTTCATCAGAGTCCGGATCTGGTAACAAAAATAAGTTCCTAAGTCCCATAAAATTAATAATTTCAATGAAACCTCAGTCTTACCGAATCTGAGTGCAGATTTGCACATGGAGAATGCAGCAGACGCCGTTGATCTAAAGGAAGGTTGATCCCCACCCACATTTGGTTGACTACAGCTCGGTTCCCAAAGAAGGATATCATTTCCAACCCTAGGATATCAGATCACCATTCAAATTACCTTATTTTGGGCCATTTCATTTCTTAATTAATTAACCCGTTAGTTAACTAATCTCACCTGTTGTAAATCTCTTCAAAAAAATGTTTAGAGGGTAGAGAAACTTCTACGAAACGGAAATTGAGGTCAATCCGATAGACAACACTTTTATTCGTGTCCTCCATGAACTCCGCCATCTCACCCCGATCCCCGGGTATCACGCTCTCGCTCCCTTCTGTAAAAAAATATACAAAGGAATGGGAATGACAACCAACTTATCAAGACCTCTCCCCAAATTAGTTGCTTATCCACTCACGCGTGGGAGTCTCCTCCTCCGGAGAATTGGAGCTTGTTTCATGCACAATCCGTTTGGAGCTGAATGGTGACGGCTTCCTTTTGGGCATAGACATGAAATTCATGGTGTCAAAAGGTTCATCCGATTCTGCCGCAGCTTCCGCCACCGCGGCCGGGCTAACTTTGGGTGATATCCAGACCAAGAGTCGGGGCCAGTCTAAGCCTTGCGTGGCCATAGACATGGAATCCAGGTCGGGATCGTCTGCCAAGGCGGTTGCGAAGAGGGTGGGGCTGTCCCCAGGTGTTGCCTGTCATTTATAAGTAATTAATAAACACACGAACTCTGAGCTGACTAATATAATAAATTACTTTATAAAACAACTTGACTTCATGACATTTTGTATCGAATTGCAAGTCATCATAGGAGGAAGCTATAGCGGTGGCGAAGTCAACTTGTCTCATTTGGATGAGGAAAGAGTCCGGGTGAAGGTGTCGAATCCAGTGCGGGACTCGGGAGGGGTCATCCAATGAGCGGAGGTCAGGAATAGGAAATCTGAAGTCCAAACATAAATTGGGACACTTGACATTAATCCGGATGATACTCTGACTCCTGGGAGGAGGATGAGCAGCACGATAAATCTGGAACAAATCGGAAACCCAAAATTAATAATTTCATAAATTGTAGCGGTTCAAATGGACAAATTACCGGATTCCTTAGATCATTCGGCTCCATGTAATAATGTAGCGGCGAATTAATCAAAGAATTAATCCTGTCCACAACCGAAACATCCAATTCCGCACGGCATTCACCCAGCGTAAATTTTAAACTCGTCCTACTTCTACTCCCAGCCCCGGAACTAGCTCCCGCACCATAGGGACCTCGACCCTTTCTACTCTCCACTTTAAACTCCAGCCTCACCGCAGAGGAGACGGCACCCTGCTCAAAATTCTTCGGAAAGGTGAGCACCTCAATACACTCCGGTCGCGGAGTGGCCAGATTTCCCTTCACCCCACCCTTCTTGTCCTTGAGGGACTCAATCAGCTCAAAATAACCCACCACCAAACTTCCCACCGTCTCCAGAGAACTTGGAGTGGAGCAACTTTTGACCACTCCCTTGATTTTGAGTGGTGCCGCAAGGAGACGATGATGACTCAGGTCACAAGCTCCGTTCATTTTGTCCCTTACCTCAGCAATGTCCTTTTCTCCCTTCACACTCGACCCAAAATAGTACAACGTTTGGAAAAAGTGTCGCGCCACGCCCTGCATTTGGGACAAAGTTTCCGGGAACACGGCTTCATTTGAGGACAGGCTCAGAATATCTTCGTGCAAGAGAAGAACCGAGACGGAGGCGAATGAGAGGGAAAATTTCGTCTTTTCACAGCCTGAAGAAGATTGAGTGTTACTCCCACTAGTGGAGTAGTTGTAGGCGGATTTATAGGCGGAAACGTTGAGACTGTCCGACATGGATTGATTCATGAGTGCAGAGGAATTCATGGAGGTGTTGGAAGTGACGGAAGCATTCATGAAATTGGAGGTGGTTGAGTTGTACATGTTTAGTCCTCGTCCCTTGAGGGGGAGGAACTCTTCGTCACTGTCATCCCCATAGGTGGCAGAGGACCAGCCCTGTTGTTGAGATAGGCCGGGGAGAAGTCCAATATTTTCTGGTTTAGCTCGCTCCTGTAGCTCTTTCTCTACCCGTTTGAAATCGTAGCTGTCCATTGGCTTCTCACAGGATCGGGGGTTGAAAGAACGTTCCCTGAGGACAAAGAGAGATAGTTACCTCTGATTTCGAATACTTGGACAATAGTTAAACTCACCCCAAATTTTCGGAGGGGTCCACAACTTCATTGATGAGGTCGTAGAGAATATGTGCCTGAAGTGGGGACAGGAGGGCAATCAGCGAGCCGAAACTGCAGTCAAGTGACACCTGAGTAAAAAGGGTTATTAGTAAACTAAGCATAACTGACAATTGTGGGGTTCTTCCCACCCGCTGTACCTGTGGACCAGCCATGGAGTCATCCGTCTTGACTTGTAGCTTTATTTCATGAACTCCCGAAAACTTCCCAACCTGCACCGTCCTAATTGGTTGCTCTTTCTTCTGGGGTGGAGGTTGGGGTTGATCTTCTTCCTCCTCACTACCACTCCCACTGCTGCTATCATCCCCAGTCTGACTGCTTTCTTTGGAGGGTGTGGTCGTCGTAAAATGTACGATTTCCTCTCTTCTCGCAAAGTGAGCTTTAGAACTGAATATTTCCGAGTGACATGTGACTCCTTCCAGATTTATTTTCTTGTGAGAAAAGGCCGACTCTCCACCCGACTCGTCTGGTCTCCCGTCGAAAGAGGAGTCGTCCGAATATTCCCACAAATTGATATGAAATTCCAGCCCCACTCCGACATCACTGTCCCGTTGACACCTCTCCAGTCGGAGGATGGTGTCGTGGAAGGTTATCTTGACGCGGGAGAGGACTATGGATTAAAGAAACATGATTAGTTGCACTTACGCACTGGATAAGGTCACAATTGGGTCCCTTACCAGCATCAATAGTCTTGGCGCAGTGTTCCAACCCAGACATTTCTCCACCTGCACCTGAATCTAAGATGGCGTCATCCTCAATGTCTTCCGAGACCTTGAGACATTCTTCCGCGAGCTGCATGGATGACGCCATCGAAGTGAACATGGAGTCAATCATGGATCCAGCTCCAGGTTGACCTGAGCTCGTTCTATTTTTGGGTTGCACTGTTATCCTGAGCCCCCTGACCTTGATGTCGCAGCTATCCTGCATTATTGTGGACCAGGGCACGGCAAACGTTATCTCCGCCAGGGAACCCTCCACAAACTCAATTGGCAAATTGTGCTGCTCTGCCAATCCATTGAGGGCCTGAAAGAGAATTGGATAAAACCAGAAGTAAGATAAGGTCAAAGTCTCCGATAAGCTCCAATGATAAGCAAGACATGACTCACATCACAATCAAGGGAGACATCCGTGACTGAGCCCGTTCCTTGGAAGAGGTCCACGGTGAGTTGGTCCACGGTCACTTTCTCTCTGAGATATTGTCCCAAATATCGATGGAGAAGATAGCGACATGCTCCCTTCTGGAACTTGCCTATCAGGAGGGACCACATCCTCACCCACTGACGGACTGACCTTGGCCCCTGCTCAGTTTAAGAAATACAATTATAAATAAATTAAGTTTTCTTAATGAATGTGAATTCATATTTGAATTTGTTAGTGTAAAATGATAAGCAACTCACCCCTGAGAGGCTTATCTCTGACCTGGATTGTTGTCCCCACCGTGGGGATGAAAGATAAGTGAGGTAAACAAAGAAAAGACGCAGTTATTGGGACGACGTCACTCTGTTCTGTGTTTTATAACTATTTAATATCCATTCATGTCTTAAATATAGTCTTAACTCTGGGACCACACCCCCACTAAGTATATAAATATATATATTACTACAATAAGATGTCCTCTGGGTGGTTATCAACTTGGAGGCAGTTTATGGATAACTGCCTTTGCTGCCTTGTGTGTTCTGTTGTTGGATCAGCTGGCTGGCTCCTTGTTCCCAACTCAATTAATCCACCACTTTAGAGACAAAGCAAGGGATATGGTTGTGCTGCTGATTGGCAAAAAATAACTGCGACGGACTTTTTTGCAGTGCAGTGCCATTGGAAGGTAACTGAACAAAGGAAACCAATATCTGTGGTTAGTTTAGTGCATGACCACAAGTCAAAGATAACTCAACGTTCGCTAATTCATGAATGACGCTGGGTTCATCCTTACAATAAGATGTCCTCTGGGTGGTTATCAACTTGGAGGCAGTTTATGGATAACTGCCTTTGCTTTCTTGTGTGTTCTGTTGTTGGATCAGCTGGCTGGCTCCCCTTTTCTTTGTTCCCAACTCAATCCACCACTTTAGAGACAAAGCAAGGGTTGTGCTGCTGATTGGCAAAAAATAACTGCGACGGACTTTTTTGCTGTGCATTGGAGTGGAAGGTAACTGAACAAAGGAAACCAATATCTGTGGTTAGTTTAGTGCATGACCACAAGTCAAAGATAACTCAACGTTCGCTAATTCATGAATGACGCTGGGTTCATCCTGTATTTTGTGGATATGTAATTATGACAAATGGAAACTAGAGTTGACCATAATTTCAAAATGGGATGGACAAATTGCAAACCTTCATAATTAAATTAATTGCTTTAAAATAATCTCAATTGCAAATCTTTGAAACCCTCAGACATAATTAATTAAGAATGAGCTGGCCTATCACAAAGGTTAGTGTGACTCCAGACGGCATCACAGACCACCCACTTGTTTTTGGTGACACATCCATTTCTAAATTGCTAATTTAAGTACTACTGCGACTCATTGCAGCAATATATCCACACTTTTCAGTGAATGCAAAATGATTTCCAAACCAGTCTCAATATCAAGAGTTTACTGAGTCAAATTGATAATGGACGGATCCACTAAGAAAGAAGGTGTGACGAAGCATTAATTAGTTTGCGGAATATTATTTGGGCCCACTTTAGTCTTATAATCACTCATCCTCTGATTAGGAAGCATCCGAAACTGGGCTAACATCATGCGGACATGTGGGTGACTCACTTTTACTTTTTTTTGCATCCATCTCTGGATAGCTTTAGTTTAGGGAATTTAAATGCGATGACACAACTCCTTATACATCCGCAAAATGCTTGCACCAACAACACCCAGCTCAGTCTGTGGCGCAGCTAATTAGTTTAGGAAAACATGATCATGATCACCTACACAAAGATCGTCCAATCCTTCTTTTATCCGCCGCCGCATCCTCCTTTCTAATACGTCGTCATTTAGCAGAACTACATTTACCAATCCAGACTGCGTCTCATTTCCACACTGGCAACCAGGTCACCATGATCTTGTTCCTACTACTGTTTACAGCTCTCCTCCCCTTCAATGGGGTCTCTGGTGGAGTCCTCTACCCCTGGGGACCATCCTCCGGAGATTCCCTCCTTCCTCCACCTCCCCCACCCAATGCCACCCATCCTCTCCCCTCCCGGGAAGCCCTAGGCCTTCAACTCCTCCTCAATCTCACCCTGGGGACCTTCACCTACTTTGGACAACCCCCCACAACCTCACTCATCCTCAACAAACAAGGATTCATCTCATTAAATGGTAATCTCTGGCCCCATTATTACTGCATGATTAAGGTAACTTTTTACCCCACAGGTGGTGAGAGTGACTACATTTCTCCCTCCGGAATAAATTCCCAGACCACTCCCCCCGCGGGAGTGTCCCCCGTCTGGATATTTCCTCTCCTGGCTGAAATAGATCCAGCCGGAGGATCCCTTTCCTATCGAGAAACTACGAATCGAAGTCTTCTCCTCCAAGTGAGTCGGGACATCAAAGGCTCCTTTCCCTCCTTGAAGGACGTCGCCCTGGACTGGGCGTTGGTTATGACGTGGGCCAACCTCTCCTGGTGGGAGCCACCCTACTACACATCTCCCAACTGCTCCTGTTCCCCCAAAACCAACACTTTCCAAACCGTTCTCGCCTCATCCGGCCCCAGATCTTGGGTCGTCTTCAACTACGACAAGGTCACCTGGGTCAGGAATCCTTGGTCCGAGTGGGAGGGCGCCAAACACCTCAACTCTGCCAATACCTGCCCCCTTCCTCCATCCCCTTCCGGAGTCCGGGACGTCAGTGCCGTGGCAGGATTCTCGATACCTGCCCTCAGCCGCCGGTGATCTAAATCCCTACCACATCCTGCCTGGACCTCCCCAGAATATTTCGGAACGGTCAAATACGTCCCCGGAAGTGAGGGGGCGTTGGATATTCCGTGTCGATGAGAGACTTCAGAGCAATCCCTGCGATTTTGCGGATGCCATCGAACAAGTCCGGGTAGAACCGGATGTTATCTGTCAGCTGGGTCAAGTTCCCTTGAGAATCCGGGGTCCTTGCTTCCTAAATGTGACGAATGTGGAGTGTCGGTTCAACGGGGAGGGTGCCTCATCCCCACTTATAACCAAGGGTGTGGTGGGAGGAGTAAATTCGTCATATGTCACCTGTCCAGCCCCAATCCTGCAGACATCCAATGCCCGGTAACGTCCTTCAAGGAGGGAAAGGAGCCTTTGATGTCACCTGTCCAGCCCCAATCCTGCAGACATCCAATGCCCGGGTGAGACTGGAGCTGGCTTTTACCCGGATTGTGGGGGTAGATGGCGTCAAAGAGGATCGGAGCTACAACGGTTATCTCTTCACTTATCCACCAACTTCTGGGTAAGCCAGCTACTCCTCCTCCAGTCAGATACGGTGACTAATTCCTGTATTTCTTATCTCAGGCGTCGGTTAAGTCTGGATATCGGATCGGATGGAGACGTTCGCCTTTCTTGGGATCCAGCAAGTTTTCCAGGTCCAACCGGCTCCTCCCTTCTCCTCCAGCTGACCCTCGTCCTCCTTGACTTCTCTGGAGGGGCCTCCGTGCCCCCGGGAGAGACCAAGATCCGGAACAGCGTCTTCAACACGGGCTCCCACACCTGGTCACTCCTCTCCTCCGGACTATTCTCCAATCCCAAGGCAGGCTGCTTTGTCTACTTGACTCCTGTCGGTGGAGGAGGAGAGGATGGACGTGAGGCCACACCCCCACCCACTTATCTTCACTCCGATATTGTCTACACCAGCTTGGCCACTTCCAGAGAAAACTACGCCAAACTTTGTGACGAGTGGTATGCCAAGGATCCAGGTAACAAGGTCACTAATATGACCCTTAAGATCAAAGTTTGACCTTCTCTGACCTTTAGGGATGCCGGACAACCTTCCCCCCGACAACATGCCCCTTTGTCCCCCACTCCTGGACCAGGCTCTTTTCGACTCCTCCTTCTATCGGGAAGATACCCGTCCCGGAGCTCGTCCCTCCTTCCGATCCCGGCTCCCCACCCCATCAGGAGCCTGTCAACGTTGCACCTACTCCCCCGAGAGCGAGGGTCGTCTCATAACCGACCCACCTGGAGCTGGGTTGGGCGATTTGACCTGTTCTGACCGGAGTCTCCTCTCCCACCAGGTGAAGGACGTGCTTCCACTCCATCCCCCGAGGGTGAGGGTCGTCTCATAACCGACCCACCTGGAGCTGGGTTGGGCGATTTGACCTGTTCTGACCGGAGTCTCCTCTCCCACCAGGTGAAGGACGTGCTTCCACTCCATTTCTGTCGCAGTGCCGCCACTCCAGAGTCTCTGGCGAAATATGTGGATCGTCGACGCTCCCAGGGGAGTAATGGAGTGGGTTGGCTGCCTCCACGGTCCTCCTACTGGAGAGGGGATCCACATTTTACCACCTGGGACAACGCCAGTTTCACTTTCAATCCGGTCGGAGAATTCTGGTTGGTTAAAAGCCAGGATTTTGTGGTTCAAGGGAGGATGACGAGATATGGGAGGAGCAATGGGAGTGTTCTCACAGGATTCGCGTTCTCTCAGAGATCTCCTTCCACCAAAATTCAGGTGGGGATCACTCAATTTCAGGTCAATGTTTAAAATTGCCTTCAAACAAAATCCTTGTCGTCTTTTGTTCTCAGGTCTCTCTGAGTGGAACAGGACTTCGTGCTTGGCTAGGTCGCGATGAGATTGACCCACTCACCCCATCAACAGCCCTGAACCCTGCTCCCATCCTTATCAACAGTCCCGGAGTATCGTTAGCCCTCCATAAACCCGGGTTAGAGCTGGAGCGCGTCACCCTGGCGTTCTCCGCTGGCCTCACTTTCGATCTGAGTCTGATTCCGGGTGAGACCGCTCTCAATGTTCGGGCCTCTGTCTCGCCATCCCTTCGGAATAAGAGCGGATTCTCTGGACTTCTCGGAGATTATGACGGAATGCCAGGAAATGACCTCCGATACGCACCCGGGACCGGAGTTGGAGCACTCCCAACCAATCCCAGTCTTGGCGACGTCCACCTTCGAGGCCTCACCTGGCGGATAACGGCGGCTGAGAGTGTCTTCCTCTATCAGAGTGGAAAGAGTCATGCGTACCACAAAACCACTATTCTAACAGCAAAGGTCAAATTTTGACTTGTTTCCTTTATTCTAGGGACTTTCAAAACGAGAATTTTGCCCCCAATCTGGGAGAGGTGAACTCTTCTTCCTTCCCTCGTGGGGTCTTGGAGGTTTGTGGAGGTCTTCGTGAATGTCTTTGGGATTATGGGACGACGGGAAGTCTAGCGTTGGCGAGAGGGACGAAGGAGATGTCACTGGTGATGGAGGATGTGGAGCAAGTGTTCAGAAGGAAGCCACCACTCCCCTGCACTGCACCCCATTGTGTGCCGGATGTCTCCCACTACACTCCCAGACCCACGACGCCCTTCAATGTGGTTACGGGCGTTGTCACAGACTCCCATGGTGGAGTGGTCGTCACCACCAAGAAACCACCCATCCCTGGAACTGCTGTCTGCCTCCAGTTCACAAGATTCCTTCTGGTCGTAGCCATTCTTGGGCTTTTGAGGCTTTAAATGTACGCCATTACATGGCGTCGCATGTATACCAGTCACTCGGAGTGGAAGAGGAACTTGTTTTTGATAAGGAAGGGTAGGTTGAATTATTTACTACTAAATATCCCACACAATATATTTATTGCTGTAAAACAAGACAATCGGAATAAAGTTTAATAATATGCGTATGAAATTACCGGATTCTAATTTTTGGAAATTCTGTTCTGCAAGCAAATCCAGCATTTTAATTGAATTTCCCAACTAAGGTAAGGAAGGGCAGACGACAGAGAATACTTTAATTCATCATTGAGGCCATAGCGAGATTATGCATGAGGTCACCACTCATGACCACACAAACAAAGAGTATTATAATCTTCTTGCTCTTTGTTCTAGGTCATCTGGGGTATTGGGAGACAGCGCTAAATTCAATTCTTGCGTCGTCCCGGCTCACTTATCCTCTCTTTTGTTTTTCGAAAACAAGTAAATTTTGGAATTTTGGAACCTTCTCCAATTTACAGCAGCAAATCCTATCCAACCAACAATGGCGACTTTGGCGTAAGTTGATTCATCCAAGTATTGGGGTTATCTTTCATGCTCTTTGTATTTTTAACACCATTTCTATCTTATTTTGACAGCAAACCAAAATCTGAGATGACGCCGGAAGAGTTGGCGAAAAGGGAGGAGGAAGAATTCTCCACGGGACCCCTCTCCATTCTTACACAGTCCGTTAAGAGCAATACACAGGTAACCAGTCCTTATCTTGCTTGATAAGTTTGCGTTCGTTATCTTGTCTAAGTAAGTTCATAATCTATTTATCTAATTCCAGGTTCTTATCAACTGTCGTAACAATAAGAAGCTGCTGGGTCGAGTCAAAGCATTTGACCGTCATTGCAACATGGTTCTGGAAAACGTTAAGGAAATGTGGACTGAAGTTCCAAGGGCTGGCAAGGGCAAGAAAAAGGTCTCATATTTTTTTTAAAAACAACCTGAACCTTGCAAATCGGTTTATTTTAAAATCTAATAATTATGTGTTTTATTCTCCAGACCAAGCCCGTTAATAAGGATCGCTTCATCTCGAAAATGTTCTTGCGTGGAGACTCGGTTATCCTTGTCCTTAAAAATCCCTTGGCCCAACAGAAATAGATCATATTCAGCAGGAGCTCTATATAAATGATTTAAATTTAATCCTGTTCTTCGCCAACAATTAATTAATTATTGATAGGCTACATTTTTACTTGGACTTATGATATGATTACACTTATCTCAACTGTGTAAATAAAGGATCCTTCTGTGTTTACTATTTTCCCAAGTTCCAATTGCCAAGAAGAATATTTTTATTGTGATCATTTCATTAATTGACAGCCTTTAATTAAAATTTAGAATCATTCTAATGGCTTCGGATAAGTACTTGAAACATGTATAAAGATGAGGAACGGGGTATTATTTAGTTAGCCTAGCTTTAATATTTTAAAATCATATTTAAGCCTCCTTCTCTGCCAATGCAGTCAAATGCTGCTCAATTTCCTGCTCGGTAAGTGTTCTGGAAGAGGAACAAGATTCATTTCATATTCCCAGTCTTGGAATTCAGTTATGTTTTTCTTATCTTTAAAACTCACCGAAACCCAGGAGCATCCTTGGTCACAATGCCAATCTCCATTTCGCTAGGCTTTAGGTCCGAGGACAGAACGGTGCACAAACTTTGAATTGCCAACTACAAGACAATAAATTAAGTTAACTTTAACTACTCCATCGTCCCAGGACAAGATTAATAATTCTCACCTGAATGGCATCCGCGGTGCTGTAATTGTCTGATTTTTTAAACTTTTTCTCCAAGAAAGACAACGCCTCCGTTTGTTTAGCTCCCACGGAGCAAGCCTTATAACCACAATAGTATCCGGCAGGATCCGTTTTAAAAACGGAGGGAGCCTTGGTCTCCTCATCAATCCCAATCATCATCATGGAGCAACCCAGGGGTCGCATTTCAGCATTTTGTGTGTAAATCTGACAAATATCCGCAATTCGACGGCATAACATGTGAATTGGAATGTCGTAGCCATACTTATATTTCCAATTGGCGGCTTCATAGCGAGCACGTTGAACTTGGGAGCGAGAGTCGGCTACAAATAAATAATTACGATTATTTTAGCTCCAGTTATGATTAGTTAATTACGCATAAATTAAACTGACCACTCATCCCCGTCATGACGCAACCAATGGTGTTGGTAAGTTTGTAGAGATGCGTCATTGTTGAAGGGTCCAACAACTTGTCCTGGCCAAATTTAAGCAAGATCAGTGTTACGAACTTAAAAAAAACACTTAGAACAATCAAACGCGAATTATTCTTACCGGAACCTTGACCTGAGTGGCGACCACGGCGCAATCCGCTCCTTTCAGCGCCACAGAAGTGACTCCACCCTGGTTGATAGCCTTAAAGGCATACTCTACACAAACAATTAATTAATTAATTCGACCAATTAAAAAAAAAACGTCAAACTTAATTCCTTTCGATTCAACTTACCAACTTGATAGAGCCTTCCCTCAGGGGAAAAGATGGTGATGTGACGGTCAAATCCGGCACTACTTCCACGAGACATGACTCCGGCCTCCTACTCAAAATAACTCAGGTCACCAGGTCACTGACGTAGTACAAGGACAAATTAATTTCTGCCTGCCGACAAAGGACAAACTTTTGGACAGAGCGATGAAGATGATGACTGGCGAAAAGATTGGCGCCATCCTTCTTTCGGGGCAGTCTCAGACCACCCCCGTGTCAAAATAAACATTCAAAGAAAGACTGACAGCGACTGACGATTTAGTTAAATGACCTGAGGTCACAGGTCACATAAATAAGGATTAAAGTGTGCCATTCCCAGCTTTAGGTCATGGCCTGAGCAATCTCTTGGCGGCGGAGTGGAGGGACTGCAATGAAATGAGGTAAGCCAAAAGTAGTAACAACC
>JAAXNX010000661.1:0-24963 GCA_036491905.1 Folsomia manolachei | reverse complement strand
TTTGACCGTTTGGTTCTCGGACCACTTGATAATTTTAAGGGCAAAATCCACACCTACTGTTCCCTTGTAATCACGTTTCTGCAAAACACAATCCTGAATCTATCAAACTTTCTCCATACTTTGAAATATTAACCAAAATTTTAAATTAGATAGTAGTAATTATTTACGAAAGAGTCTTGGACGTAGCGTTGAACAAAGGAGCTAAAAAAATAAAAATAAAATTATACTAAAATTTGGATGTCTTCTAAACCAGTGATTTTCAGCTAACGTTTTTCCGACGGTTGGTTCTCCAATGATGATCACTTTGAATAGCTTTTCACTCATTGCGAATTCTTTGGTGGGTTAATCCACCGATTTAAATGGGACCAAATTACAAGTTTCTTTTTAGATTCAGCGTTTCCGTACATGGAAATATCCAGGAGAAAGTTATGTTGCGGGATTACTCTGCATGGACATATAGTTCGAGTGACTAGACAAATGGTAAAAGTAAGATTAATACGATTAATCCGGGTAAATGGTAAGCTAAACTAGAAAAGCTAATCACAATCACAGCTCAACATCCCTAAATGATGATCACCATGAGTATCTTTTGCACCTCGTTCCATTTCAGCTGGATGGACTGCATCCATATTACTTTACTTAACGGTAATGGAGATATAGAGGCATAAATATTCCAATGAATGGATACCATAGATAGGAGACAGACCAACAAAAAATCAAACAGGTATCCATCCAGTAATACAGATAAAACGTGATTACGCGTTTATCTCTAAAAAAAACTATGAGACTCGCAAGCATGTTAGAGGTACAGAGATTCAGATACACCCATCGATCCAGCATTTCTCTCAGCAGTCGATATGGACTGCAAATAGTGCATGCATCAAATGAATCTAAAGATAAGCAATGTTCTAATTTTTTTAAAGCACCGTTAAAGCACCATTGATCATGCATATGAATGAGATGAGGCATAAAGAAAATTACGAGTTTTTCGAGCTTATCATTTTGCAAACAAGATACTAAAGACATCAACGTGTAGGGTTTGCTTTTGCCAAAAAAAAAACTGATTTAGGCGACAAATGTTTTAATGATGAACTAGGATAAGTATTCCGTCTTTATTTTATGCCAATTTTCAACTGATAAAGAACGAGAAAGTGCTTAGCCAACTTTCATCAAATTGCATACTTTCACCCACTGATTGTCTCAATTTAAGTAAGTTTATACATTTCTGGCATGTAAATGTAAACCCTAATCACACTTGACTTCCTCAATAGTAACTAATGAACCCCACTGAAATTGTGCTGAGGCCAAAAGGTTAACAAGGAAATGATGAATTTGTCATAAATAATGTCCTCGACCCACTCGGCCTGTATCTCAATCAAATTTACAACTGATCTACTTGGAACTCTTTTCAGATTATGTATAACTTATGATAAGTAACTTATCACAAATGAGGTGTAAAGATAAGTCAAATATGGTTTCGAAGAATAATGATTTTTCAAGACGGAACACAATTGCATGACATGACTATGCCACAACTACTTTGTCTCAAAAGTTGATCAGCTGGGTTTTGCACCATTGTGCAGCAATTGGATCCAAGTCTTCTAAATTAAATTTTTAATTTTAAGTATTTTAACCACTCACCTCGGACCTTAGTTTCGTAATAACTGTTCCAAACCAGTCCCCATCAACAATGGCACCCACTGATAGCTTATTCACCAGTTGTCGAAAAGGGGACCTAACACGAATCAGGTAAATACAGTTAAGATCGTATTCTCACTAATTATCCGGAAAGACGAGCTCTATATTTTGTAACCCATAATTAATTGTCATGAATGTTATCTTAAATGTTTATGTACTTCACAGATTTCTCGTTGAAAAGAAAGAAATTGACCTTAACGTCAGGGATTGCTGGGATTCTACGCCTTTGTAAGTCCACCAATTTATACGTTTGTAATTTGTAAGAAAGCAGGACATAGGTCAACTATAATCATTGTTTTTAATTGTAGGTATTACGCTTGTCACTGTGGCCATCAAAGTGTGGTCGAATTTTTGTTGGCGAATGGTGCGCGTTGTAAAGAAAACACGTTTGATGGAGAACGCTGGTAAAATTATTAGCAAAACTTTTTCCATGTGTCTTTACCGAAATTTGGAAATGAATAAGGGCTACTATTTTGGTTATTCTAGCTTATATGGGGCCTTGACAAACGAAATTAAAAAACTTCTTCTGGACTCCAAACTCGTTAACACAAGCAACAAGAAACGTGATGACTTTGATGAGTTTTGTGAGGTATTTACCTTAATTAAGTTGCTGTTAATTTAACTGTGAATTGAATTTAACTTCTATTCGCAGAGAATGATGAGGACGGATGAATTCAGTGACATAACACTATTTCTGGGTCAGCACGAGTTTAAACTGCATCGTTGTGTCTTGGCAGCTCGAAGCCAGTATTTTAAGAGGACTCTGCAGAACAAATGGAAGGATAGGGAGATACGCAGTAACGCCATTAATCCTACAGTTTTCAGTGAATTTGCCTATTTTCTTTACACCGGCCGGATCCAGTTTGACCGTGATTTGTATCAAGATATTGTGAAGTTGTCGGAAAAGTGCGCAGTTAGAAATTTAACGGATTTACTTCAATCTGCACAGGCGGAGGCGGAATATTTCGGTGAGAACATTACTATGCGGAAGTAGAATCTGGCA
This sequence comes from Folsomia manolachei, assembly GCA_036491905.1. Classification (NCBI taxonomy): domain Eukaryota; kingdom Metazoa; phylum Arthropoda; class Collembola; order Entomobryomorpha; family Isotomidae; genus Folsomia; species Folsomia manolachei. The sequence goes on along the minus strand of JAAXNX010000661.1, from coordinate 22,262 downwards.
ATGAACGGTTACGAACTTATGTATAGGACCGGGATTATAAACAATATTAGCATTAGGAATTCTGTTTGAAGAACGCTTATTTTTAGGCTTTAAGAGCAAAAATCTATTATACTTTTGAGGTTTCCGAAACAGTGAAGCCATATAGATGCGAGCCGTTCAAACCACGATTGAACCCACGCATAGATACATATAGGAATTCTACAAACTGGCTTTTAGATTAATATCCGACTTGTAATAGTAATTAGTTTGGCCTAGCTTTCTTGCCATAATGAACTTTAAGAACACAATGCTTTTTTATTCGTTTTGTATTTTTGCAGCATTTTAATGCATATTTATTTAATGATTTTTAAATCAAATTTTATATTGCAGAACTATCCAAGAAACGAGTCACAATTTCAACGCTGATTGTTGACAACCCACTTACCCGTAGCGATTTACTAGAGGATTTTGAAACAGCTATTAGCCCCGGACTACCTGATGAGTTTGGGAATCCATTCTACCATTTGCGGTCGTGTGCAGGAGTAGTAGACGAGAGTGAGGAAATGACCGTGGACCCCAATTTTGATCTTTGCTTGAAAGTCGACAGTCATCTTTTCTACTGCAATAAGGCATTACTTTAAATAAATTTACTGCTCCTTGTATGCAAGCAAAAACTATTTTAAATTTCTCATGGTTTAGGTCTTTGTTTGCTGCCGCAGCGAGTATTTCAACGCCTTGGTGAGGGATCATTTCCGAGAAATGGACACAATTACAAACAAAATTCCACTCGTTTGTTTACGCAACGTCAAACCGTCGGTGCTAACCTGTGTTCTGAATTACATTTATACTAATTCTCCCGTTTCGGTCAGTTATCCAAATATTATAAGATTTTATTTAACTACACGTATCACAAATTTTCATTTTAATTACAATGCAGCTCAATCAAGACATGGTTTTGGACTTGCTTGAAGCTGCTGAGCTATATCTCCTCCCAGGCTTAAAAAAACACTGCGGGACATTTCTTACTGGTCTGATTTCTTTGGATAATGTTGTCGAAATTTTGAAAATTACTCGTATGCACGATTTGACCAAGCTGGAAAGCTCTTGCGCGGAGTTTATAGCAGATAATATTGGCAGTGTAAGTTTTTCTCTTAAATCTAATTGTAAATTTAATTATGCATACTGAACGAGTTGCATTACAGATTGTAGCGGACGAAGAATTTCATCATTTCGTTCTTTCTGACGCTCATGAAGTGTCCGACCGGCAAGAAACTGATACAATTTCAATAATTGACGACGTCCGTTTCCACATTACCAGCAAGGTTGGGTCTTTTTCAGAGCTGGAAGAAGCGCAGTCTAAACTCAAAATTATTGACGATTTACTTGAGAAGTTGGGCTTGGAGGCGTAATTGGACTTCAGAGGTTATACAACTCATACAATGCAATCATAAATCATCACTAAATTCTCAGTATTCCTCCGATCACCAGACACAATTGTGATTTACAATTTGTACCTTAATCACGCTTTATACTGTAACAAATCGCGCAATAAATACCAAAGACAACGTTATTGTTGCCACAATAATTTGTGTCGAGCTGAATGAACCAGAGTTCTTTGCATACCTTTGTTTCCAGCCGAGTAAAAACCCCGAAAGTTCGGTTTTTGCTAGAGGATTTGGCGGTAAGAGTATAGGATTTTCGGGTAACATCGGGTAACAGTTTGTTTTGAAGGTTCTGATTAGAAGTCATATTCCCACAATGCTTTTGGACACGTTGTACTGCCATAACTCAGATGTTGTCCATTCCATTGTGCACTTTTTTTGTTCGTCAACTAAATGAGATAAGCTTGCCAAATTCATAAGTTTCTACATAACCATATTTTCAAGGACAGTTCAAGGAAAGCATTTTTCACATCTCTATTAAATTTGGCGTGAAGGATTTGCCCGAGAAAAATTGAAACACTTTCCGTGAACCAGCTCAAAAGGAGTACAAATAAAGGTAAAAATTAATTGTGTCAGGTATGGAAATCTGTGACGACCAACATATTTATTGCGTGATAATGCATTGGTTGACACAGATTGCCCTGCGAATCATTTCAAGCTGTCTAAATAAATTTCTAATTTTTTTGTTACTAAATCCATATTTTTTTGCAGTGGATGTTGAAATGTGCATACGCAATTTTTGGAACTGATCGATGATCAATCAGTATCAGTAAGGCTGCCTCACCTTTCCTTAAGCACAAGCCAAATAGTATTAGTCTACTAAAGCTTGGTGTGTACATAGTAGCTTTTGGACAAATCTGCCCCACAGTTACGACAGAGATATGGGATAAATATGCTAAAATCACCACTACAGAAACAACTCCTACCTTATTAACATGTCTCATGTTGATCACATCACAATCCTGTAATCGCCCATAGGTGAAGAGATGCAGATCTAGGAAAGCCCGTATTTCCACAGTTAAATCTCTCAGTCAGTGTCCGACACTCGGTAAGTGCGTTAACACACGCTGTGTCTCATTGTGCCTGAATAGGGAGTTAACAACTAAATATGAGGAATATTAAGACAATGTGGTCTATTACTACCCTTTGCTGTATTTCGTGTTGGCTGGTGACCTTTGTTGGCAGTGAAGTGAGTAGTAATGGCAGTGTCAATCCGGCGGAAGTGGATGGCATCATTTGGAAGTTTCTTCTGGACAAGTATTCCACGTCTGGAGACTCCCTTTCTCCCTCAGACCTAGCCAACATGGTCCATACCATGAGCAAGTGTGGGAATGATAGCAGTAATGTCACGGGGGGGAGTCAACCACCCAAATCTCCATCAGTTAGTTGTAACGGGATTCCCCCACTGGATTTTGATTCAAAATCCAGAACTTTTTCAAACTTGTCCAGTCTCTCCAGCATTTTTCAAAGAGTTCTCTTCTTTGCGGATAACCCGGCATGTTGCGATTCCAAGCTACTAGTGGATGATAAGCAAAACCTTGTCGTAGGACCTCAAAGTGAGACTGATGTTCTCGACGGAAGTACTTTTGCCGTGGACTCTAAAAATAAGAGAGAGAAACCAACTTCTGGAGAAGGTGAAAGCATGCTTGAATTTAATATCGTTTAAATTTAGACAAGATTGTTTTGTGGTGTATAATTTCTGCGGTATGTACATATTTGTGTAATCAAAATGACCGTGCGTTTAGAATAATAATAATGCTTATGTTGCATGGGGGTATCAGTCAGTGTCAGTATGGGTGTATTTTAATAACAGTAAAATACAATGTAACCAAATAAGAGTGCAATATCCTTTAGGAANTAATAATGCTTATGTTGCATGGGGGTATCAGTCAGTGTCAGTATGGGTGTATTTTAATAACAGTAAAATACAATGTAACCAAATAAGAGTGCAATATCCTTTAGGAACTTGTTTCTCTTTCAGTATTTCGACTGCATGTCGTTACAGCATCATCACAAAAGCTCTTACATTGTATCAAGTTATTATATAAATGTTGCATTCCACAAACTTATTAATTCTGTTATGCATAGTGCTCACTTTGAGATTAAGCTCATACAGATTATTTTGGGCAAGTGGAGCATAATCATATTATGCATTTTTGCGACATGATTCTCAACAGCACTTTGTTATTTAAATCCGTGTGCGTACTTTTGAGTTCATGCAATCAACTTGCGAATTGAATGTCACTGCCACGCGACGATAATGTTGATCTTAATCTCGTCATGATACCATATCGTATGAAATGTCATGCAGCCTTTGCAAACGGTTACAATGTAATGTAGCAAGTATACGTGAATTACGGGGGATATCGGTAATTCCAGTAAGCTGTGTTACACGGGCTGATACGTTGTTAATTAAGCGAGTCAATTAATGCATGTAATTCCAGTCAGCGGTCAATTCTGAGTCAGCAATTTCATCACATTAAGATAAGCTCATCCCATTCATTACTCTTTAAAGTGATGTAAATGTCAGAAAAATGCTGACTTGGTCATTTTTATGATATTAATGACGATGGTTCTAAAGGTGAAGATACTCACGCTTCGAGCAGATGTATGATCAAAAATAGGACATTGTTTTATCCAACGCTAGGAAACAATTTTAAAAAAAATGAATGATTTGAATTTTGATGATTGCAGTTTGGGGGTACGGAGTCTTATGTGTGACCTTAATCAGCATGTGTTCCTTGGCTGGAGTCAGGTAACCATTTCCACTTTTTTATTATAATAATTTACATGGATGACATTTCAATCTAAAATATTTCATTTTAGCGTGATGCCATTCATGAAGAAAGAGTTTTATAAACATCTCTTAACCGCATTGGTGGGTCTTGCTGTTGGCTCTTTAACCGGAAGTGCCGTGTTTCACCTCATCCCTCAGGTAAGCCAAACAAAGTAGCTCATTATGTTTACGCAGAGTTCATGCATATAAGAAATTTTGCTTATCTAACTCATCTAATCTCGTTCTTGTAGGCCTTTCAACTAGCAGGTGACCACGATCCGTCCCACGACTACTTGTTTATCGCCCTAATGGTGTGTGGTGGCATCTGGATGTTTTTCATGTTGGAGCGAATCCTAAAGTTCATTATGGACTATAAAGACGTACGTATTAAAGGGAGAGGCGGATTTGTCGAATTTATTAAGATTTTGACTCTTTACGATGTTTGTCATTCTTAATTTAGAGAAAAGACAATCTATGGAACAGGGAAAAAATTCCAAGCGTCGTATCCTCTACCACTCCGGAAAATAGCACGATATCAATGTTAGTTGAAAATGGAAACTGTATAAAAATTTCAGAGCTTGGAAATCGAAGCAATGGCAGTATCGGGATAAATTGCTCAAATCATAGCGACAGAGAAGTTTATGAATGTCAAGAACAAGCCATCAAAGCATCCTTTGGCCATCAAGAGGTATACATGGATCACTTTCACCTTTTTTTTGCTCACCTGTTTATTTGATCAATGACTTATTCGTTGCTTTGTTTTGTACTTACCAGCGACCAAGGCTTACCAGTTTTCATGACCACTCCATAAAGTTTGAGCAAGGGAAGGATAGCGTTATTGCCACTGTCGCTTACATGATCATATTTGGAGATGGACTGCACAATTTCATTGACGGGTTGTCAATTGGAGCTGCCTTCAATGAGAGCATTTTGACAGGTATGAAATAATATATTGTCCAAAATTGTGTCAAAATGCTTTATGTATCATCTAATATCACATTTTGTTATAGGAGTAAGTATAAGTATGGCAGTGTTTTGCGAAGAATTGCCGCATGAATTGGGTATGTTTCATTCATTATACTGATGTCCTTACTGTGTCTGAAAAATTCCTGTTATTTTAGGAGACTTTGCCGTTCTGCTCAATGCTGGGATGTCAACTCGCCAAGCGTTGACCTACAACTTTCTTTCCGCTTGTACATGCTACATTGGGATGGCTGTTGGGATATTGCTAGGCGAGATTGAAGCCAGTACTTATATTTTCGCCTTAGCTGGAGGGATGTTCCTCTACATAGCACTAGTGGACATGGTACTATTTAACTTAATATGTGAAAGGTCACTAATCTCAGACAAATTTTATTTATTTGAAAGGTTCCCGAAATGAACGAAATTGCCGAAGAAACTAGCAAAATTTCAGTCAGGAAAGGACTCTGGGTTCTATTTCTCCAAAATATTGGAATGTTTACCGGCATCACGGCTTTATTCATTCTTGCCAAATACCAAGATAATATTCAATTTTAGTCCTGTCAACTAACTTTAGTGGGATCACTGCTTAAATTTTGTGTTGTGATATCAGGAAATAGAAGTAAATAACTTTCAAACGTATGACTTTGTACTATCCACCTAATAGAGCTGGTTCAATGGATATGCAAGTAGAGATTGAACGTTTTTTACTGTCTTCGTATAGTTAAGAGAAAACAAGTTGTATTTTCAAGGTGCATGTGCCCATGAGTCTCATGGGAAGAAAATTGTGCAATTACGCAAAAGCTTTATCATTATGATTACAGCGTATAAATTTAATATCATGTGCACTCAGCTATTGTAGAAGGAATTTGTCAAACAAAGCAATAAATGCCTACTCCCGACTAATAATTAACAACTGATGATCTCGTCTTCGCTGTAAATGGTTTATGCGGTCAGTCAGTGCAGACAGAAATTATTAGGATTTGATAGTTTTTTACGAGCTGAGTAATTCAATTTCTAATGTCATGTGATAAGTCAGCACATTGTTTATGTAAAATTATTGCAACTTGTGTAAATCTAGAAATATTTTCATTGTTTAAACAGTTTAACGATCTATAAAAAGAAAGAACTGACATTATGTATAATAATATAGTTGTATAACTGTATATAATTTATCTGTATGTGTCCTTGTGCATCGTATCGTCTCAAAATTGTGTAAGGAGACACTCGAAATATTTGTATGACGACAAGAAAGGGGTCAGTTTTCATTCTGTGAGATATCAAAGTAATTAGTTTAGAGCAGCGTAAATGCCAGAGTTTGTGAGAAGTACATTCTACATATCTATGTTAATAAATTTAATGTTTTCATGTTTTGTGCAACCCAAGTATAGTACTTTAACTGTGGTCAGAAATAATACATTATTCCGCTGGAGGTGTCATGTATGATGAACTCGTCATCATTTGAACAAAGCAATAACGCTACACATCCGATTACTTAGGCAAACACAGAGTTCACTCATATCATGATGTCTATTTGTTCAACGGGAACTTGTTGGCAGTTAATCTCAACTTTTGCTTTTAAATTAAGTACAAGACTTTACCATTATTCTGGAAAATTATTCTCGTCCCATAATTCTTAGCCATCAAGGAAGGTAGAGTCATTTCATACTCTTTCATACATAACCGTTCGACAAAATGGGATTAAGTTTTATGGGGAAATTTGCCAGAATGGAATGATTTATCATGGCTTATAAACAAAGTCACTGTTATCTTGGAGTACACGGCGTATCTGTGGTTCTGGCACACATTGCATTGTCCCACACAAACGAGTTGTATTACTGCTTATATCGACTTTAAAAATTTCAATCATAATGTGGATTCCTTTAAAGTATACTTGGTTAGAGTGGACGGTTAACAATATTTAATCGGTTGAATTAATTAAGATGGAGGCAACAATTATATGTCTCCGTTGCCGGACTGATTACAGTACCAAAGTGCACGTGGTGAAATTGTGTTAAGTTTTATTTTAGTCGGCATTTGACATTCGACACGAGGACTGATCCGATCATTACAACCCTTCTGCGGCTTGTTCCCAGTGAGATCTTTAATCTTCGAACCGTGTGTGAAAAATGGGTGTGGTTACAGATACAACATATTTCAATTACTCCAGTAGCAGTAATGACTCCCTATTACTTGGATTGGATAGGGCGAGATCCTCTGCAGAGGACGAAGTTAGTTCTGGGACTCTGACTACTGCAGAATGTAAGATATGCAATCTCAAAAATTCTGAGAATCCTGACTCATTTAAACTCTAATTTTTTGGAGTAACGAAATGTTTTTTTTTCACCACAGCATGGTTTTGGGCATTCCTTTTTGTCAGTATAATCAATCTCTCATCCGTGATGGGAATTATATTTTTCCCACTCATGAAAAAATCCTTTTACACAATCATTATGAGAGTGATGATCGGTCTAGCGATTGGGTCCCTTTCAGGAAGTTCACTTTTCCATCTCATCCCCGCAGTAAGTCCATTATTTTGTCGCCTGGTCTCATTTTGGACTTACTTGTCCTTAACAGAGTTGATCCTATTGTTGCAGGCTTTTGACTTGGGTGAGAGGAATGACAAGGGACAAAGCTACAATTCAATTGCCGTCTTCATGTGGCTTTCCATGTGGACGGTGATGTTGTTGGAATGCACAATCAAAATTGTGGTGAAAACACGAGCTGTAAGAATTTTGAATGAGGGTGAAAGTTCCTGTGATCTCATTTACATAATTACACATTTTATATAGGCCAAATCTGAACGTAAGTTTCAAATGAAGGCTGCTCAGGCTGGTGGGGAATTATCCACGCTCCCGATTAATGGTTCACAACTCAATGTCCCAAACGGCATGGCAGCAACAGACGATCTTGAAGAGGATGAAGATGGTGACGTAACTCCTGCAACAAATTCACTAAAAACGGTATTCAGCAAACACCCCATAACGAATTTGACGTCTTACATATAATTGATAATATGTGTGTTTCAGAGTCAGGGAAATCTAGAGATATATCACAGCACGTTTAGTCTTAATAAAAGAGCACTGAATGCAGTGGGGGTGGATAGCATGGACAGACCACAAGCCATTAAAACTGTGGCGTGGATTATCATTATTGGAGACAGCCTTCACAATTTTATCGATGGGTGGGCAAACTATAACAATAAATTGTTTAGTTATGCAGGTAATGAATGTGTTAAATTGTTTTTGATTTAGAGTTTCAATTGGTGCAGGATTTGTTAAAGACTTCCGTACAGGAGTTATCATTTCTTTGGCGATAATGTGTGAAGAATTTCCGCATGAGCTGGGTAAGTAAGTGTAGATAATGAAGGGAATGTTTAAATCCAAAATATCTGTATGTTCCATTTATAGGTGATTTTGCCATTCTCATCAATTCGGGATTCAGTGTGAAGAAAGCTCTGATAGTTAACTTTCTCTCGGCGTTGACATGCTATCTAGGTATTCCACTCAACTCTTTTTTTTACCTTTCCGATTCACTCAGTCGAATATGACGAACTATTCAAACGGGATTCCCTTACTCTTTGTAATTTAGGTATGGGACTGGGAATTCTTTTGGGAGAAATTCAGTGGTCAAACTACATCTTTGCATTTGCGGCTGGGATATTCCTTTACGTCAGTTTGGCAGATATGGTGCCTGAAATTACATCCTTAGTAGAAGAAGTGAGTGATGTCAACCCACGGAAGGCTTGGAGCGTTCTTATCTCTGCTGGGATATTCCTTTACGTCAGTTTGGCAGATATGGTGCCTGAAATTACATCCTTAGTAGAAGAAGTGAGTGATGTCAACCCACGGAAGGCTTGGAGCGTTCTTATCACCCATAACATAGGCATTATTATAGGAATTAGTATATTGTACATGCTCGCTGCCTTTCAACCTCAAAAATAAATGTGCCATGGGTCCCCTGCATCTCAAACTCAACTGCAAATCACGAAAAACTAGTAATGAAATTTGCGTGTATGTAATGGGACCCGCTTAATTTATTGTTTAGCTCAAATTTTGTAGGTTAATCATGTTAAATTAGCTGTATATCATCTCATCAAATAAATAACACAATTATGATAACTGTCATGCCAGTCAACTTTCAATGTGCTGCATTTCTTTTCGAAATCAAAAGCAAAACGCCAAAACAAAATTAATAGATGTGTATGCAAACTGGTTGCATATTGGCAAAACGTTCCACTTTTTTTGAGCCTGAATAAACTACACTGGTTGTCTTCAATCATGAGCCGAGTTGATCAGTCAACTTTCAATGTGCTGCATTTCTTTTCGAAATCAAAAGCAAAACGCCAAAACTTTCCAGAATGTGCAATAAACATTGGAAGTACAATAGTAAGTTTCCTAAATTTGTTATTTATTCCCCCTCCCCCAGCTAAGGTCACATACTATTAAGTTCAAGTGTAGCAAACAAAAGTAATAGATGTGTATGCAAACTGGTTGCATATTGGCAAAACGTTCCACTTTTTTTGAGCCTGAATAAACTACACTGGTTGTCTTCAATCATGAGCCGAGTTGAGATCACAAATAGGAAATATGTGAATTTCAATACTGGAAATTCCATTCAGCTCACAATCCATCATATTTTTGGTTAATTGTTGTGGCTCAAGCCAAGGGAGTTGGACTTTGAGCTGGAGTTGGAGTGATTTTGACAAGAGGTGTAGAAATCCCATTGCGTTTAAGGTCAAGAATACCATGGAGTAGCTGCATCATTTTTTCTAATGTACCGTCACTTAATACGCGTGGCTTTCCTTCATGAATTGTACAAAGTTGTTAGATTCAGTCATCATTGTCGTAATAAATTAATATAATCAAAGAAGCGAACCTTTCTCCGAACCTTTCTCCGAAGTTAGTGTATGATAACCTAAATAAACCTTAATTGTAGAGGTGCTCGGAACAATACGGTGCGTTAAAGATGCAGCTAATCGTCTGAGCACTGCCTCCACTTCGACATCACCCGAATTCAGGTTGGCCACAAAATGGAGAATGTAATCCAAGGAGAAAGCAGCCTCCAAGGGAAGTCGTTGGAGGGTTGAGGTCGGATCCGCGGCATGAAGGACGACCGTAGTAAGCTCTTCACCACCTAGAAGTGGAACCCTTAAATGCTCAAGCCACAGTAGAAATAAGGCCGTAAGGACGTAAAGGTTTTTTTCATTTCCCAGCCGTATCCAAGCCCCAACTCCTTTGTGATTTAGTTCCACCCGATATTGTCTCACATAACGGGCTAGACCTTCCACCATATTTATATGGTCGGAAAGTAAGGCACGGATCACGTCCCCGATTTTGTAAACCGTGTCCGAAGAAGAAGACATCTGAAGACGAAAAGTCGTCGATTATTACATCCAGAACATCTTTTTGTGGATAATTCACTACTAATTATTTAATATTGTCACGTACATCATCCGATTTAAATGTGTTAATTGGAGCTTTAGTTTCGATAGGAGAGGAAACGGAGGCAGAATCTGGGGTGGCACCCTCAGGCGAAGCAATTGTGTCAGGAGTACCCGCAATGGTTGGAGGGTCATCGTCATCTAGGACCACGGGTAAAATATTTGGCTGTCCACAAAGTGTGAGCAACCTTTCCAAAATTACGTTCAGTATCTAGTAAAAAAACAAAGGCCTACATTTCAAAACGATTTCATACAAGCAAGGTCTTTTACTCTTCCTTTTTGGACAACCTTAGGAATATGTCGCAATGTTTTGGACTCCCGACCATGTAAAATGAAGCGTTGTCGTTTAAGGTACTGTTGCAGGGTAAAGTCCTGGATTTTCTTGTCTTTGAGCAGATCTCGATTACAGAAAATTATGCAATTTGGGAGGATAAACTGCTCAAACTGCTGGACACAAAGGATGTGAAGTCGGCTTTGGATGGAACCTGGTCTTTTACTTCGTACAAGACGGACGGCATCGTTGGCTCTGAGTCGCATGGAATACACCAAGTAACAAGCAATCAGGACTCCGGTTCGTCCTAAGCCTGCATGACAATGTACGGCTACTTTCCCTTGAGTTGCAGCAAATGATAAGACTTTAACCATGTCCAACAAATGGGCGAGCGAAGCATCTCCATAGTCTCGCCACGAGTAGTTGTAAAAGTAAACTACAAATTATAATTGTATGTAATGGTTACCAACCATTGGTTTGGCAGAAATAGCTTTAGATATATATTAATTTTTGCATACTTCCATTGTCCATGAGGAATGTGGGATCATAGGAGAAACCAGAAGTATGAAGTGGTCTTGGACTACAACTTGAGTGTTCTCCAGGAACTTGTAAATTTATGATAGATTTTATCCCCACCCTAAATATTCAGATCGTCAATTTTTTTTAGATCAAACTATTGTAAAGTGACTAGCGTGGCCGTGGTGCAAACATTTATGAAATCTTTGAAAAAGATTGAACACATAATGTCACATGACTGTAAATACAAAAAAATTGTGTATTGCATAAAACTGTCCCTGAAACAATGCGAATCTGTGCGTCTTGTCCATTTCCGATTTTCTGCATAAGCAAATAAGCAGGAATTAATGCTTCTGAAATTGGCGTTAAATATGCATAGTAATGTACTGTAGACAGACATAAAGGGCAAGATCAATAGCTACACCAATACTCTAAATAAAAGAGCTATTTATTTAATACAAAGAAATAACTCTTCCTACTGAATTGCCCCTCACTCTCAATTCACTCACGCCCTCTCATTCTATATCTCTCTGGCATTCGTTTGCTGCAATAAGGTCCTACTTTTGCACAACTTTCTACCGAATTGGAAACAATTTGTCCCAACTTCCGCTAAAGAAGGTTGCATGCGAGAAATCCATCTATCACAACGACCAAGTTTAGACAAGAGCGAGGAAATTCTTAAGCGTAGAATGCTTGTTTGCTTAACGACGGCAGGGAAATGAATAATCATTCACACTTGTAATACTCTTCGGTCACTTAATTTAACAGGTGCATATTTCAAATCATATAACAACCTTAACCTTTTTCAGGTAAATGGATAATTATAAATAAGAGGCACTAAGGAGAACCACTTCCTACCTGAAAACTGTAAAACTAGAACTAAGAATAATGCAGAGAGGACCAAAATATTGAAATTTAGTGTTAAAACGTTGGGATCTTAAATTTTTGTGCATGGCAAGAATGCGGGATTAGACGTAAATAATTATTTTGATTTACTTTTCTACTTGAATAATAAACATGAAATCTTACGTATGAAATTGCTCAATCAAGTTAAACTCCTGGATTGCAGCAGTGTTCGGGCGGCACATTGCGAGCACGTCTTCAGTAATCCTATAATTAAAGATAATACCTTAGCCTAATGTAGTAGGAGGATGACACATTACATGAAAACAGATCAAATGTAATTCGATATTGTTGAGACTGACCAAGTTGAAAAAATCCCGTTCAGCGTGCCTGTGGAGAAAGAGAAAACATTCAAACCAGATTTCCACTGTACGATAATGACGGCAAACCACTCTTCGTGCAACTGCGTTCTTCGTCAAACATAATTTAAAAGAACTTTGCTTATAATTTAATTGAGAGTGGTCATTTGTAATAATCCTTGAAGTTCGATATTTTAAATAAATGTAAAATTACCACTTACACTGCTCGGAAGACCAGTACGTGGAACTTTCATACTTGCAACGCCGTCCACCACAAAACACAGTGCACTGTAGTTGAGGAGGTGCATTTCGACGTAAACTTTCAGAAATTTTATTATAATGTGATGTGAGGGGGATGGGTTCATGGCTGCCTTGACTTCCTCCTCCAAGGCCGAGTTGGTTAAAGTCGTCCATTATGTTATTGCTAATTTGCTCATTCTTATTTATTGCTCAGAAATGAGGGTACATGGGAGGAAATGTGTCGAAGTCAGATGGCTTCGGGTTGTCCTTCCATGAAGTACATCTTGGCTGACTATTTCGGAAAACACTGGGTTTGAGACGGCCCACATGCAGAAATAAAGTGGAGAAGCAATTTTGTCAAGTATGAGACAAAAAGCATGTCAGTTCGACAACTGGCCGCTACTTGACTGAGTATCGGATGAATATTGAATTGGGTTTCCGATATCCATGAAGTTGTGTATGCATGTACACACAAGGTAACTGGGAAGAGCTTTGTCACGTCAGAAATTAGGATACGATTGTATTGGAAATCAATAATTGTTCGGCTTGGCCCTGATGTTCATATGCATGTAAGGTCTAATAATGCTCTCGATGAGTAGTTCTACTTTTCTCAAACCCCCACCCACCACGAGCAGTCCAAGATATTAAAAAAGTTGGTTTTGAGCACCTTTCTCAGCTTGACACATTGCATTTAATTTGCACAAATGTTTTCTCCAAATTAGAAACAGTTGGCAAGGATGTCGAAACCTGTAGTTGCGTTGTATGATTGTGAAATTGCTGGACGGCATTATTTTATGACACTAGTCCCGCATAAGTAATCTACACACTGTGTATTGAATAGTGAAAAGTTATGGGTCAACTAAAAAAGAATTCAGAAAATTTCCTAATCCAAATTCGACACTCGCTTCAAATTAAATGAAAACTTTATGAATCCCCAACCTGATTGTGATTCCATTATTTTATCAATGTACGAAAAAAGAAGTATTGACAGCTTAATTCGATAAACAATCAATACTTAAAATAGTGTTTATGATCTCAGATAGATACACCAAAATCTGTCAAGACTTCCAGTCAAATGATAATCTTCCCAAAACTACTCTACTTGTTTCTCAGATGTGAAAAATGGAACTCCATTCTCCGCAAGGTAGTTATGTTCAGGATACAAAAACAAAGGAAAACTGCAGTGGAGAAAGTCGTCTCATTTTTCCCAACTTAGATAAAATGCTTTAGATTCAGTCTTTTTTCATAATAAACTTAGTTTTATTATTATCATTATATTTCCAAATGTCACAATAATAAGCGTAAAACAGTATTCATCTAATCTAAGACACTAGACCACATGCTAATGTATCTAAATAAAATGTATATATATATATATAATTGTGAATTGATTGATTGGATGTAAATGATTGTACATGTTTCTAGCAGCCATTTGAGACTGAGTATGAAATTCATTTTTTTAAACCTTTTGGTATTGTACATTGTTTAATATAATGTAAGCGTTTCGATTTACAGACTGGAGTCTATAAGCGTATTCAAGGAGAAAAAGCGTTGAATTTCCTTTGAGCTCTTGAACTATCATAAGTACTTGTTAAGTTATAAACTACCCAAAAACAATATAGTAATGTCTTGAAAACTTAGGATAATATAATAGGATTTGATTGGAAGCCGTTTCTGATTGTTTCATGGTTGCATATTTACTACACAAATTTGTGGTACCCTCAAAATAATAATATATACTGAAGGCTGTTGCAATTATTGCAATCAGTTAAAAAAAAGTTAACAAAGAAATCTGTCAAGGAATTTAAAATAATAATAAAGTAATAATTATAATAGCATTTTACAGCAACAGTTTTACTAATATATAATTGGAGGAAGACTTCAAAAGAATAATTTGCTACATATTTTATGTACTCAATTAACCACAGCATGCAAAGTAAGCGTAATTAAAGTCTATGAAGTATTTACTTTCTAAGTTTGTGAAAAGTTTGCTGATGATTGTTCGTTTCCCTACGACTTGATAGGTACGCACGTGTACTGTCTCCATCTTTGAGTCTACTAAATTGATTATCATTGGTTAGCAGTTCCTAATTATTATCACAATATGTTTCATCAAAGCACTGGACTGCTTTCCCATAAGAGTTTAGATTTGTGCAGTCAAGTGAATAGAACTAATATTGTTAAGAGAGTTATTATTAACATTAAATCTGCTGTTTACAGGAGGATTGCCCTGGATTTCATTGTCATACTTATTAATTGCATACGAATGATTGTCTGCATTGGTTTTGAAATGTTGGATTTGGGCATATTGCCCTGATTGTTCCTCGTGAAAACCTTTACTCGCACCACCATTGACGCCGTAGAATGTTACATAAGACTGATCGACTTCACCCTCGGGGTGTTGATTCTGATTAATCTTTCCTCCAATATTATTACGATAGCTATCATTCCTTGGATCTACCTCAAATACGGGGGATGCCATGACAAGAACGGAAGGTCGTGGCTGATTATCATAACAAAAGGCTGATCTCTCCGAGATTTCATATTTTAAACATGTCATATTTTCCTGGCTCGTATTCACAATTTGTGTTGAAAAGTATTGATCATCTCGATTTTCTTGTTCCCTCTCCAACCAAATTCTCTTTGGTTTTGGTGGTCTGGACCCTAAAGGACTTTCCATCCAAGAAGTGTGAGACGAGGACTTTGGTGTAATGGGTGTCATGACTTTACTCCTTTGATTATGGACACTACTTAGTCCCATTGGAGTTACCACGGTTGAAATGGTTGAGGAAGGTGTTGAAACTGCATAGTTATTCCGGCTCATGGTGTTCACATAGTTACGTTTGTCTGTCCCAAATAAGCGCTGATTTGGCGATGGCGTGGCCTGCGCGCAATGACGGATATTACGAGTGACGGGAGTGAGACATAGGGTGGAAGACGGAGATGAAGCAATGTCCATTTCCACAATCTGCATTTCTTCATCCTGAGAGAAACTGTCTTCAAATAAGTCGCTCATATTTTCTTGTTGATCGGTGATAGAATCTTCACCGGAGGATTGGCAATGACCCTGAGAACTACTTCTTCGTTTTCTGTTGCCACTTCTTGATTTTGCTGATAGGACGTTTCCAGATGATGCCAATTTGGAGGCTTGTTCTCTTTCCCGTTTATATCTAAATAAAAAATATATAATATTAACATAAAGTGCAATAGTCTCAATTTCATATTTCCTAATTAACATGTGGAACTCAGATGACACAAGCAATGAATTTTGTGAATGGGCATGGCTATATTTCATTCTTAGTAATCTGCGCCGACAGAGTATTTGTTCGGTTGATCACACTTGACGCCACATAACCATAACCAGTAATCCTCTTAATGGCTTATCAGCAGGCAAAACAGAGCAATCAAGGGTACAGGATGTGGGGTTTAACCCGTGTTAACAGTTATGAAACCTTGTGCAGTGTGGTAAGAGGGAATTGATCAAATTACAAATGGACTGAGGATTCGCCTGACTATATCTGTAGATATAAATGCCACTCGACTTCTAACACTTTTTTGGAGTCTGTTGGTCGGTACTTTATGCATTTTGATTTAAATGAGAGGATGCACATACATAATCATGACCACAAATAACAGGGTGTTGTCGCAAAATGCCTGATAGTAAACTTTCATTGACATTAAAGTCCACGTGAGACAACAAATAAACGGACTTGCTGGAAGTACAATGGATAAGTTAGTTGAAGATAAGGAGTCAAGTTTGTTGGCATCAAAAGTACTGTAAACGATGAGCTGATGCAGAGAGAAAGTCGATAGGGTATGGCAATTATATGCATAATATCCCATTCAGATTTGTGGTGCAGAATACAGCTTTATAAAATACTTATCAATCACAGGATAACGTACACAATGAACTATTATTTACGCTGGGTGTTGGCTATCGAGCAAATCGGCACTGCAACGAAAATGTCTGCATTATGTGGAGGTGGAGTTATCCTCGCATTTTAACTGGCTGCCAATTTAAATTACGTAGCTGCAATGCATTGCTTGTAAATATGCAAGATTTAAAGGCGACATGCACAAACAATCTAAGGAAATTACTTACTTTTCCAGCCACTGCATAATTTGCTCTCCTTGCACTGTTTCACTATTGGCCACAGGTCGAAATACAAAGTCATAGGATCTCTTGAGTGGTTCATTTGGATGTTCTGGACAATGACGATTTGCATGAGTAAATCGGACGGTACACCTAAAACACAAAAAAATAATTAAAAATAAATTACTAATAATTACAAAGCCGCGTTTTAGCCGCAGTTATTTGGCTGAACCAACTTTCATATAAAAATGACATCTTGTAAGCTTACCCTGGACGTGAGCACACGAATGGTTTCTCTCCAGCATGAAGGCGCTGATGCGTTTTCAATTGTCCACTTTGAGTGAATGCCCTTCCGCAATCGGGAAAGTCACAAATGTACGGCTTTTCTCCAGTATGTGTTCGAAGATGAGCTTGTAGACTTTTTTCACGTGGGAAAACTCTCTCGCAGTAGTGACATTTAATGGCACTAGGAGATGCAGAACCTTGGGCGATGAGAGTCCTTACGACATCAGACCGTGGTCGACCTCGTCGTTTATCCCCATCAGAGTCAGGACTTTGTGCCCCACTGGAGCATCTCGAGCTGCAGTCCCTGTCCCCCCAATCCTCCCCAAAATCAATGGATCCCTTCATTCCTCCGTCTTCCTTCAGTTTTTCTTTGTTAGGTTATTAAACTGCGATTATTGTTATTGACAATCTCCCGTGTGGTTTGATACTGGAAGAGACCTTGTTGGTGGAGTGGATAGTGTCCAAACTAGAACTCGAGTTTTTAACCCTTGGCAGTGGTTTAAGTGCAATTGGATGAGTTAGTTATCTGTCAAAAAGTATAAATTCAATTTATTCAACACGACGCCAACTAATGTTGTTCTCCATAACATTTAAATGCTTATTTTATTATACAGTAAGCATAGTCTATGTTGCCTGTCTGGCGTCCTAACAGTTCCCTAGAGATGAATATCCCGAGTCTATTATTCCATGATAATCAAACACCTTATCAATCACACCCCTGCTCTTTGCCAATATGTGTGTCCTATTCTATATGTAGAAGAGGTGTCAATAAAAGGATGGATGTCTGTTTCGAGCAATATTCTACAATATTATCCTGCAAACATGGGCAACAGAGAGACGGAAATTACTATCATAATTAATATAAACACAAAAGTGTCTCATTTTTGACGAGTGAGAGTCTCAGACCGTCGCACACTGAATTGAGATATGAGGCAAAACGAGAAAACTAAACTTGTGGCACGTATGGGTACCTGCCACTGACACTAGAAGCATTTGCCGGAAACGGGAGTACTTGCTCCTTGCGAAAAAAATTCATCAAAAGTAGATCAATTATTATTAAGTATAATGGCAGCTCTTATTTGGTTCAACTTGCACAATATACACGCTTGCTTATTAATCTTTGCTAGAAAGGTGGATTAGTAAACAAGTGCATTTTTTGTGAAGTCTGCTCTGGTCTTCAGCCCACTTTCATTATCTGGGTGTCATGCTTATAGACAAAGATAACTAGCAACTAACCGCAAGGAGTTAAAGTAAGTCGCACATTGTGCCCAACAGTCTGCTAGCCAGCTGTCCCTAGTGAGTAATCCAGTATCAAAAATATAATATTGCGCAAAACAGGAAAACCTTAAGAGTATGTATAATTGCTAAAAAAACGCAACAGAGAGCCACCTTTGTTCTTTCATGACTACACGTAACAAAGCAAACATTGAATAAAATAAAAGCGACTCTATTTGACAGTGGAGGTGTCAAGTTTAGCATAGTCCATGTCCACCATAAATGAATCAGTGCCTACCACCAAAACCAAGACAACTATTTGCAGACAACCTTTGAGACAGACAGATGCACTCTTTTTAATGCCAATCTCAAGGTTTCAACCACATCTAACCAGTAACCAATCAAATATAGCTCCATCATCTATTAGAGGATTCCGTGCTAATGGCTAGTAGACGCCGCAATGGCCAAGACAAGACTACCCTATAATCTAACTTCTTTTATAAACCACATCAAAACATAAAACAAAGCAAGTCTTTGAGGTAAATGGAAAACAGCAACTGAAACTGAACAGCTCTTATTTAGTTGCGACGGTGAGTGAGACACAGAAAAGTTGAAACAACAACTGAGCTACATATTTTTACGCGAGCCTGGAAAAACAGGGATCTCAATATTGAGCACGACTCATGGAATTATTACCATTTTAAGACGTTGTCATCAATGCACCATTGTCTCCAAAAACTGAATCTACGATGTTGTGCTGAACCTTCTCAATTTACAGACAGGATATCTATAATTAATATGTTACCTAGTTGGGGTTGCGCACTTTGACTGGTGCAAATTGCAATCAAAGTCAAGTTAGATTAATTTGCCAGTTAAGTTACTTTCTGCAGGTATGTGTCCGTAGGTCAGATAGAGGTTACCTCATCACGCATGCCTAAATATTCAACCAAACCACACTAATTTTGCGATCTGTCCTTACCCAATAAGTTGACTTTGGTCTTTTATAATAGACCTTTTTTAATTAGAATGATAGTTCTCTATGGACTATGTTTTGTAGCTAAACATACAATTGCAGACTACTTAAGCTACATACTCTGGTTGTCTCAAGTTTTACCCCCATTCTGTACCTTGCTTTCATTTCAGCATAGGAATACTAAAAAATATAATTAATAATTACTCATGTTTGGAGTACAACAACAATCAAATGAAAATGACTTATGATTCATCTCCCAAACTACCCTGCCACTCATGATTTTTGTAATACGCTAGGATTACATCCGGACCAAAACTGTTCAGAAATTTTAATTTTGCATCTTGTTTAAGCATAGGGATACACACATAGAAGAGCTAGACTATGCCTCTTAACAAAGACCTAAACTAAAAGAAACCGCAAGTGAGCAAAAAAGTTTCATTGCCATTCACGGGATAATGATAAGACGGTGGGTCGAGTTATGTTGGTTTGGGTCGAGTTACTTGATATGATGGTATTAAAAAAAATACGCACCATGCAATATCACTTATTAGCCACAAAGAAAGAAATGAAGCACCATGTGGCACTTGTTGGATTGTCTAATACTCACATAAAATTGGAAGATTATTGTTACAAAAGGCGGGATGATGAACAAAGACCAATTTCCCAAGAAGGCCGGGAAGTTGGTTAGAACATTTTGTTTGATCTCGTGTTCTGCTGGAGAAACCACAATGAATTCCTGCACCTCTCTTACACAGGCATGGGATAGTAGAACTACGGAGGATAGATAACTAATCTTGCGTATGAAAATGGTGGGGTAAGATTAGACATTTAATGTGCCATCCGATCCCTCCTCTTTAAACCTATCCCTTGCATAAAACCACTTTTAATATATGCATTTTCATTACGTTGAGGAAAAAATGGTTTTCTACTTGATTGACAAATTTAATAAAGACATTTAGAATATTCGGTTGTTTTTCTGTTTCCGTTGAGAACAATCGTAACCTCCTCCCCTCATGGAAAATAATGGGAAATTGTTATGTAACTTGAAACAATACTGAAACCAATCAATCAATAAGGCGAATATTCCAGAGTTACGATCCATTTGAACTACTCTACTTTAAAAACAATGGGCCATAAAAATCCAGACGTTATCAACATCCTGCCAAAATTGCATTTATGAATGAAACGGAAAAGCTAGTAAGGTGGTGACACGTAAAAAAATGCCCGAATCTGACACCTCATACGGCTACTTAGAAGTCAATTATATGATTGAATTTAAATTAAGTTACCTACCTGCAGAGGATTGAGATTTTTCGCAACTGTCCCACATCAAGCGTTTATGCTTTCCAGTCCTAGTCTATGCCAATTATTTGCACTCAGCCAGAATGTGCACTTGTTGATCTTAAGGAAATGTGCCAATTGACAAGAATATTATTTTATTCTTATCAACGAATACCCAAGCAGCAATGAGCGACTGTCACTTTAATTTAGAATTCACTGGATTTAAAGGCAGAGTTAAAACGAGGATTAAAAGATGCAATGTAAAGTGATGCACAAGCTTTCCATGAAGCTGTGCTAATTATATAATTTTCTTTTTTCTCAAATATTATTATTATTATTACTGGTCAGGAGAAGTCGAGATATCTTAGACAGGCAGACTATGGTCACAAGGGTCAGGTCGAAGGAAGATGTGAGACTCAGACAAGATGATAAGACGAGAGTTGTTGACCCGCTGAACGCCGGGACACTTCTACTGCCTACATAGTTTTAATGAATGAGTGTGGATATGCTGGTTAGTTTTAGTGACCAGTATTTTATGTAACAAGAGCATGCAGAATTTCTTTAACAACTTCAACCTGCCTCATGTAAGGGTGGATTGTGAACCAGTCTTTGTTTTTCTTCACAATGAAATGCCTCCAAATCTTTAACAAGCCCTTCTGCCACCACCAACCATGACATACCTAACCGACACCTTGTAAGTATCTCCCTCTTTTCGAGGTAGGGTAGAGATTTACAACTGGACCCTTAAATCTACTACTTGACTTTAAATCCCAGCTTTTTAAAAATAAAAAGGGCTCCTGAACAAGGTACAAGGGTTGTGCCTGTGAGACGTTTAATTTAAAAACTGTATTATTCAAGAATACGAAAGACAACCTTTATGATATTGATGACTACTAATGACAAAATTTGACCCAAAATCGACCTTTGGGATTATCATTTACTCCCTTTTTATAGATTTTTGTTTGGATTACATTTCCCCAGAAAAGAATGTGAAGCTTTCATTGGAAATTTTCATTTTTACTGAAGTCCAGCTACTGGACAAAACCATGCAATTAGTTTCTGCGTATCCTTAAATTTCCCCACCCTCCACATTGTTTGTCTGATTTTGCACTTTGGTACTTATCCATAAATAAATTCGCCATGCAATGCAACACTATTTTTATGAACCCTCCACTTGACTCGTTCCAGCCATAAAGCGGTACGTAGTTGGCCAAACTTATCTTACATATTTTGCATTATGGATCCAAATTAAAAAAGTGCTGAGACAGCGTCTGGCTGGACATGGAGCAATTCACTCGTGCAGCATATAACATACCATTGTTGACCCGATAAGTGAATTAATTGCAGTGCAGATGACCTCTCATCAATCATCATGCATGATATGATGTTTTACAAAATTAAACTGACTTTGTCTGAGGTCTAACCCAACAAATTGTATGTGCTTACATAGACACCCGAATTTCTCTTATCGGTCACCAACTCACTCTGTAAAACACTTGTCGGCACAAAAACCATGCACCTCCCAAATATTTAAATATCTTATTTTTACCACTTGCATGCAAATACGTGTAACGCAGGTGACCTGC